>JAACJN010000105.1:0-153674 GCA_013368555.1 Collybiopsis confluens | reverse complement strand
CCCGCGATAGCGTCGTAGATCCACTTCCTCTGCATAGAACATATACCGCCCGTCCTACAAGCAAACTCAATAGCAAAAGCATCTGCCTACCACAAGGTGCAGCATCTCCCAATTTTTTTCCTTCGTCACACTCACTAATGAAGCTGTGCGCAAATCTAGCGCTACCTTATCATCATCATGTCCAACACGCTCCCTGCATCCTCCCTGCTTCTCCACCGGCGCATCGTGGGCCCGATATGGCTAGAGCCCAAGGAGAGAGAGTTGCTGAGGAGAATGATATCTAGTGTAGAGGACGAAATTCAAAGCCTCGACACAGGAACCCCGAGTTGGACGGTCTAAAGGCTGCCAAACTCGTCGAGCTCTCGTTCCTTCATAATACGCTTGCCCCAGTTCGCCGTCTTCCCCAGGAACTCCTCTCCCAGATCTTTCTTTCCTTCTGCTTCCCCGAACGCGACGATAAAGAGAGCGCACTTCCGAACGTCTTCCAACTTGCTCGTTCCATCGATACCATTGCCGAGGTCGGCATCGCATGGAAAAACGCTGTTTATGCAACACCTATGCTTTGGTCGGCATTCTCTTTCAGTGGGCGAGATATTTGGGTGAACGATACATGGCTGCGCAGATGGCTTTCACTCAGTCAAGGTCTCCCATTGGACATCGGATTCATGTTAGACAGCATTTTTCAATCGGTTTATGTTGACCGAGCAAGTTCCTTGGTCACAACTATCCTCGAATCCCATTCGCAGCCTCCGATCCCTTCGTCTCATCGGAGACATCTTGATATTCCTTCCCGTATTTTATCTCCCTCGAGGCGCTCTTCCGTGGTTGGCGGAGCTTCGTCTTTCAGTCGGGCGTCGCAGTGAAGGTTCCACAATGCAATCAATGAGCGCTCAACTTCCTCAACGGGTTGAGGCATTCGATGGAATATCCAGCCTGCGACACCTCAAAGTCGTGGATTGGGAAGAAATATCTATCATGGAACGAGTAACGATGCCCTGGAGCGTTTGGAATCATTGCAACTCACCTCATACCATCCCGATTGCGAACAAACATTCTATCTGAACGCTCTAATCAATGGCCGTGCCCTGGAAACTCTCGATCTCAACCTGTTGCGGTATGAAGCAGAGATGGTCCAAAATACGTCTTGTACTCTCCACTTGCTCAAATCCCTCACTTTACATCCCGAAATCGGTTCCGCCGATTTTTCATTCAGCGCTCTAAGTAGTCTATCTGCGCCCCGTTTAGAGAACTTCCATATCCATTGTTACCACTTTATCTGCGACTCCCAGCTGACTCAGATCAGTGATTTCCAACGTCGGTCTCTTTCTTGCTTAAATCTTTGATCTTGGACCTCTACCTGGACACCGAACGTGTTGAAACTTCCGACATGGATCGATTCAGTTCACTTTTATTCCTCTTTCCCTCACTCAACTGTCTCCGTCTTCGTCTCCCTGATGACTGTGAACAATCCATGCTCTCTGCTGTACTCCGTACTCTGGTGATCCGAGACCAACTTTGTACTACGGATTCCGAGTCTGGAATCATAGTACCGCGACTTGTCGAATTCGAGTTGGCTATTGTAGGGACAAACGAAAGAAGAGAGTTCCCCTCGGAGATGATTCGTATGATTCTCTCCAGGTCGTCGTCGTCGTCGTCCCATGTATCCAGTGATAGGCCGAAGTTTAGTAGACTGGAAAAGGTAACATTACGGGGTTTTGGCTCTTCAGACGACATGACTATGCTATCCGGTCTCTCTGATTTACATCTCACTGTCGAACCTGGCTCTGTGGTATGATGTACTCTATACCGGATTTTTTTTCTTTTTCTTTTTTATCTGAGTGGTCTGTTCTGTGTTATGTTCTTCTTTCTCTTATGTAATTGGTTACTCCAGAGAATCACGTCTAAATCAGGAATGAGGGTTTTACCATACTTACTTACTATCTGCGATACCCGGTTTTTTGATTGTTCCTCCGGACGTTTGATTGTACATTAACTGTTCACTTTTCATTACTTACTATGATCCTTGATCAGTGGAGAACGGATTCGGAGGTCGGCGAGTCTTTGATAATCCCTGGCCAGGTCAAAAAGATAAGAAGATGCACTGAAAACCAGGATAACTTGTTCGTTCCGAAAGCATTGGTGGAACTTGGAAAATGCGATGAACCTTTGGACAGTCAAACACCTCGGATGATTGAAATATGAAGGAGGCTCAAGGAGCAATGAGTGTAAACATCACATGTTTACGACAACCGGGAACAATTCTTATATCTGCCTTCAATTTAGCGCAGCGGTATCGCGGCCAGTTCCTGGAGGTGAAAGTGAAAGTCCCCTTTGGACAATGTTTGATAGTACGTACATTTATGTATACTACCAACCGAACATTTACAAATCAGCTCAGCTCTAGCTTCACAGAGTCAGCTCGAAAGGGGGTGCGGTGCGGACCTTGCAAGACGCGACAACGGGCCGGAAACATCGTGGGATCGAGATCACGTGTCTCTCGTGAGCTTGTCCACCGCCATCTCGCTGATGATCACTTTCTTTCAAGCTGTTTCTTTGAACCCATGGACACTGACCCCAGTAAATGCTCTTTAAACATTCCTATCATTATCCGCACTCGCTAATTTACCAGTCATCGACGTCGATAACCTTGAAGTCAAAATATCATCCTGAAGGCTTATGCGCCTCTTTCGTGGTTGAAAAACCTCCCGAGAATTTCTGACTTGGGCAAAATCATTTTTAATCTACAGGCTAGCACCGCTCTCAGATGGAACAAATGATCCATTTCCTTGCAACGGGTGCATTCAATTTCTCCGAACGATTAAAGTATGCTGCGGGATCCTCTCATAATCAACCAGGTTTTGCAAGTAAAAATTTAGCTGCTTCTTACTCGACATCTTCGCTCTGGCCATTCCTATTAGTTTTGCTGTACGGAAACTATCGTCTTAGCATTGACTTTGGCAGCCTACCGTAGGAAGGGACTCGAAGGACGTCAGTGAACAGGAAGCCCCGATGGTTGCAGGCAGCCTGGACGACGGTTGTCGATCCAAGCCTCGATGATTCGGGGTAGTAACTTGAATCAGACGGTTTCGGGGGTCAATTTTGGTTGGCATGTCTCTTTGTCTATCATCAGCGACCAGCTTTCACACTACACTCATCATTTGACTACTACTCTTGGAGACCGCAGCAGTCCAGCGTATCAGCCCAGGCCGATGTAATTCGAGCAGGCAATCCTTGAAAACTACGTCCTGACTTTTTTTTTGTTGGGGTAAGTGACTCACAAGCGGATACAAGAATGTCAACTGGAGTGCTCGCTTCAAAGCGTCGAACGCTCTCTCGCCTCTCGCGTAGACAAGACGGGAGCTTTGGATTGCAATTTCTTTTTTGGGAGACTGTGGTATCGATGTGCATAGTTTTTATCCCTTTGCAGATTCTACATATGTACGTTGGTAAGAAATGTTGTTAGTAAAAGCCAGCATGTCTTTGCATAGCCCAACAGTGCTGCCGTGGGTTGAAGGGTCTCTCATGATCGATGTTGGTTTCAAAGGTCGAGAATAATAAAAAGCTAAGTAGTTTCGAGAGATGAATATTAGTCTTGTATTTCAGTGAATGTTTTTCTGATCTCGAATAGTATGTACAATAGAGTACTGCGCAGGTCCACCGTCCAATTGTTAAAATTACCGAATATTGGATATCCTCTCCTATGTATGTTTATCCTGCTTGTGACCCAGGCCCTCCGGAGGGAGTCAACAGGTCGGGAAGGGCAGTTACCATCAAACATCCTCGTCCTCAGAGGTGGGGCCTTCATGCTCGAAATCTTCTAGGTATTTTCGAAGGTGTTGAACTGGAACCGGTTTACAAAACAGTCAAGACCTCTTCGCGGAGAGCTTGGCCCCGTAAGCGACCCGTAAGAGCCCGTAAGTTTGGAACGAAAGTTCTCTGTGTCATGTCGCAATTTTGCTCAGGGCCGTTGAACTGCCACTTGTTAAATAACATACACACCCTCTTCTTCTTCCCCTTTTGGAAACCGGTGAATTCAATGTATTTCGTGAGAGCCGAGCATTTTTTTCCGCTATTTCGGGTGCCTTCTTTTTGATTGTTTTGTATGTCGCGCGGCCGTCATACATACACTGGAGAATTTGAAGTCTGTATAAAATGCAACCCTTATATTTTTCCCTCACCTCGCTCTCATACATCCCAGTCTGCGCTTGTAGCGTGAATCGACATCGTGATGCTGTTGTGTCTGCTGTTTCTGGCTGTACCCTCGTTGGCTGCTTACGCTCAGGCTCGGCGTCCAAGCCCCACGGAAGGACATGTACGACGTCAACAGTGGGCGGAAAACCCTGACCAGCCGTTGGAGGTGGTTCGGATACTGGTTGGACGGAAATGCCCCAAATCACTCAAGCCGCTGCATACCCTGAATGGACATTAGATAACAATGGGGCCAAAATAGTACGTCGAGTCTTCTCTTGCACCAAGCGTAACCTCAAAAATGCATTAAGCCCGTATTCCAATCCTCTGGCTTGGATCAAAACGAAGTGACTCGCGCCGTTATCGTTTTACCTGGCAAAGTACGTCTTGAGAAATATGATTTCTTTTTCTTTTCGTGTTGGCTGAGACTACAGTTTCCCCGAATTTTAGCCTCGAGATTGCTGGAACTATTGGAATATCATGAATAATGCTCTTAACAAGGCCACGTACCAGAACACTTCCGTTTCACGTTCCCAAATTTCCATAATGGCTCCGTGTTTTTGGACCGAGGTCGACGTTCAAGCAGGTGCTGCTAAACCAGACGTATTGGTCTGGGGAGAGACTACATGGATCAGTGGGCATGAGAACGTGGGTCCAAGTGGAATATCGAACTATAGCAGCTACCAGGCTTTGGATGCCCTCATCGCGTATTACATGGATCGATCTACGTACCCAAATTTGAACGTACGTTCATGCCACTGTGATCCTTGTTTTTTCTTTCTTTCGTTAATCTCGTTCACAGACGGTTGTCCTAGCAGGACACTCTGCTGGAGCTCAGATGACTCAACGATACGCTGGTATGAGGGCAACACCCGCCGACGACGATCGGCTCCATTTCTGGATTGGTAAGTCCAGAGTTCCCATCATCTTACTTGTCCTTGATTGACCCTGACGGGTATTCCCATCCTTACCAGCCAATCCCGGCTCACTGATGTGGCTCTCCGAAGATCGACCTATTCCCAACGCAACTTGCTCTGATTTCGACGACTACAAGTATGGGCTGCAAAGTGGATACCCCGCATACGCTGGTGATCGGAAACGCAAGTCTATCACGGATTCGTACAACAAAAGACTCATAAACTATGCCTGGGGAACGGTACGACGTCTTGGCTTCTGACTTTGACATTGGCGTTTCTTTACTGACCCGACCCTGCTTTTTTGTTCTGACAGGCTGACAACGGGGACGGTGATACGAGGTGTCAGGCAGAGGTGAAGTTCAACTGGCGCTAACGAATTGCTTCTCGTATTGATATGTCTACAATTACCTAGACCCAAGGCCCGACACATTACACCCGAGGCCAGAATTTCGTTAGCATGATCAACAGCACCTTTGGATGGCCGTCCAATGCTACCGTCGATTGGATTGAAGGCGTATCTCATGACAACGTCGGCATGATGGAGAGCGCTGAAGGGCTTTACAAGGTAAAGAAACGCCCCCAGTTCAGGAAATATCTTCTTCGGTGACACTATCTCCTTTCAGTTGTTCTCCTATCAAAAGGCAGACTTCATTGTTGAAGTGCCAGTGAGCAACAGTACAACCACGTCAAGCAGTCACAAATCTTCCAGCACCTCAAAATCCAAGCACTCTAACGCCTCGAGTGATGCAAAACTCACCCTCGCTCATTATTACTGTCGGATGTTACCCGCCGTACTCGCTTTCGTTACACTCCTCTCCTCACTCACCATATAACCCGAAATCATCTTTCTTGTTTTAATTCCTGTCGTTTCGTGGACATTTTCTTAGAATTTTTTGTTTTGAATCCAATCAACATTTTTAATGGACCGAATCATTTTCATGTGTACAGTAGAGTACATACGTTTTACGCCAAGTCCGAATACCGTGACCATACCCGAGCCTACATCTGCTTTTCCCGTACTTGCCAAAAATCTGGGTTTCCGCGTTATCTCCCTCTTTGCACTTTTCTTTGTTACAGGGTACACAGTGTATATACGATGACAGCATTTTAATATAAATGGAAGACGGATAGAAGTCGAAATCGTATTATGTTGTACATCGTAACGGGCGGAGGCGAACAACAAGTAGGGGATGGACGATTTTAAGGAAAGGGAAACATCATCCGAAGAAACTTGGTAGGGACGTCGACATCCATAGACGTCTTGCTCTTCATAAGTTTGACATCTCAATCGCTCGAGGCTCATGTCCGCCTAATACAAACAGTTTACATAGCTCATATAGCTCATTCAAACGCCGGCAAAAACAACCGAAAGGCATCTTATAAAGAGCGTTTTTTTTTTTCTTTTTCAAAATCGGGCTTCCCAAATTTGTAATCGGTTGCAAACCATTAAATCCTTAATCGCTGAATTCTCTACTGATGTCGTACTCAGTATACGACAGATACGTAACGGAGGTTTCAAGCTTCCACCGCTTGAAGTATCATATCTGCTGCCTTCTCGGCTAAAAATATGGGAAAAAGAATTGAAAAAGCCAGTTTAGCGGTCGTATCAATCAAAGTCGAACGGTGTTTACTTACCAACTCCGTATAACCCCAACGTAGTATGAGGGAAAACAGAAAGCGGAACAATAGACGCATCCGCTACCCGGATATTTGTAGTTCCTATTGCATCGGGAAAAAAAAAAGCAACAAGCATTTAATGAGTAAAGTATAGTCGAAGTAAACGAAAGAACTAAAATAGACAAACCGTAGACAAGCAACTCTGGCGAGACGACACCACCCAACTCCCTCGGCATCATCGGGTTACTTCCAATGGGATGGGTACCGGCGGTATAACTAAGTACCGGGGAGGAAAAAAAATTGTAATTAAACCAGGGACGCTGGAACAAAATATAGCACGGAAGGCTCACGTCTGAAGCACCCAACTCCTCACGACTTCATCCGAAGCACCAACGGCGGGTGTACCCGAATCAGCCAACGCAGTGGGCGTAAGCAAATCACTGAATGGTGGCGTAACAGCGATGCTCGAAACTCTTCTCGCGGCGGCCACTGCAACCTGTATATCGGCTTCCTCAACAAGATACTGTGGATCCGTAATTGGATCAACGGTCGGGTCCGTAGTGTTGATTCGAATAGTTCCACGAGAGATTGGTGTGGCAGACTGAGCCCATACGTTAATCGATGTAGACCCAGGAGTATAGAAAATTTCAATTAGAGGATCTGGGAAAAAAAGAAAAAGAAAACAATCGGGTTGGATTGAGAAACACATTTCTAGAACGACCTACTTACGATCAATTTGGTACGCATCAGCTAACACCTCTGCCTGCGTAGTGAAAGATTTTGCATTGATGACACCGCCAGCTGAAAGGGCGCGTTCCGCCGAAATGTTACGAAGGGAGTTGTCAAGTGTGGCGGCACCTAAACGTAATGGAGGAAACTCGGCGCTCGGGCAGGAGCCGGAAACACAGAAACATACCGCTCAGTCCTAGGGTGTCTATAGCAGTAGGATGGGTCACCACGACCGCGAGCAATACATGATTACCACCGGTTACGTTGGTGATGTTTGCAGCGGGAGACACCGGAAATGTGACGTTGGTCAGTAGAATTTGATCCTGGAAGCTATTGGCATTTCAGATCCGAATGAAGACGCTATATGAAAGATTAATCTGCTCACTTCGTTCCAACAGCCGGTAGGTTAAGTACGGGTTTAATCCCGAGGTTCTGCAGGAATCTGATATCCCCATGAGTTGAGAGAAAACGCGGCGGAGCAATGAAGCGCTGGCTTACGTCGCATTCCCAATTCCACTGCGTTGTAGAATAGCTGGAGACTAAGGGGAGGGATGGTTGAATGTACGTTGGGAATGAGCACAAGGAATGACTCTACATAGAATGTACCAGCAGAAAGCACGATCTCCCTCGAAGCATGAAAAGTCGAAGCAGTGCCGCCAGCTCTTGGTACAACGCGCACACCAGTCGCGGTGATATTATTTCCCCCCGCAGGTGAAGTCAAGACAGTATCCACTAGATGTCCAGTAAGGACCGTCAGACCTGACCTCTGTTGCGTTTGAGGATAAAGATAGGACCAGGCGGATGAGGACCGTCGGTCGCTATCTAACGATTGGTTGAAGTGGATGTGATGGTAGTAAGACGCATAATGTCCTGCGGGAAGATAGTCAAATCGCAATGGTAGGTCCTATTCGAGCGTACAGATTTACCTCCCGAAAATCCGTCCCCCATATCCGGACTCAAAGCCACAGATCCATTGAAAACCTTATTCGTAGTGGCTTTAGCAGCTGCTTGAAGTTCGGGAGCTGAAAGAGGGTGGGCAAACGAAACGCCGACAGGCCCATTAAATCCATGGACCACTTCGATATAGTCTGCGCCTTCCGCGCGTTGTGTCGGGTCGGGTGGGTCGAACGTTTCGGATTTTTGCATGTACCTAAAGGCCCAATAAAGTTTAGGTGTATGCAAAAACAGAAAGAGGACCGGGCAGGGGAAGAAACGCACGACAGGAACTCATTCCAGCCCCAGCCTGGATTACCCAGCGCCTCGACTGCACTCATACCCGCAAAAGTTGGCCGAGATCCTATCATGGTGTTCACAGATGAGCCTCCACCCAAACAGCTTCCACTGCCCATGGAAGAAGATTGTTAGGGTAAGCGTGATACTGATACATAACGACATACTAGTTCATCTGTAGATTCCGAGTTCCGTTGGAGCCCAGTTGGGGTGCAAGGTTGATTTGGAATTTACAAGGATTCGGTCTGCGTAGACGATATTAGGCAACTGAAAAGAAGAAAAAACATCGAAAGGCACTACTCACGTTGCACCTGGAGTATAGGGATCATTGATCACCTCATTATTCATAAAGTCCTGGCCACGCTCTACGACTAGAACGGTATGATCCACCGCTAACCGATTGGCCACAGCAAGAGCGGTTGTACCCCCGCCAGCGATGATAAATTCGAAAGACCTGCCCGCAAGGCTGGATGTGTCATTTGTGATGACGGTAGCTCGAGCAAACGTCCAAATAGTGAACGAAAGCAGCTGTAATAAAGGGCTGTTGACGGCTTTCAGCATTTTGGACTGCAAAGAACAGGGAGAATCAGAGATGCTTTACCTTTGCCGCCCTTATAGCCAGGAAAAACTTCTCACTCGGACGCTTTCCAAAGACCCGTGAGCTTGACATAGGAAGGTTTGAACCACGGATGAAGCTAGAGGGTGTATAATCATACACACGCATGACCAGGTGCCCTCCTTCGAAAAGATTCTCTTGACGGGAATTTTGAGGCTGATCTGAATTCAAAGTATTCCTGGGTTTATTATACACCTGACGCTGGATCTGAGAAACTGCGTGTATTTTGTCCTTCTGCCGTCGATGAAGGCTTTGATGCGCAGTCAGCAGGTTTAGTGTATAAATTCAAAGAGCCTGAGCGACCACGCCCAGCATTCCAGAAGATGGAGGTTTGGGTTAAGAGAAAAGCGGTGTGGTCACGCGGTCACGACGCGGTTTGGACATTCGCGCCTCAAGAGTCAAAATATCTCGAAATGTATATCCGTCACCAATAGAAGCACAAAATTATGTTTGTAATTACAATGATTACACAGAATCAAGGCAGCCCTCGGCCAGAGTTTATAGCATTAGCCACTTGGCTTGTGTTGGGGCGATTGAAAGCATATCTTTCATCCGAAATTAATCAGGATTTAGCAACAGGGATAGATGTCGACGGATTAACTGACCTTTCGTAGCTATCTAGATATAGGTCATCCGTGCTACACGTCCTCCTAAAGTACGGATGCTGGAACAATCTATCCAGCCATTTATTGAATTTTGTTCCTGGAGGAAGCTCGAAGCCTCTGTAATGCTTTAAAACGTTCTTGGATCTGTATAGCCCTGTGAAGGAGAGTCAGTAAATCAACGCAAACCGATTATACGACTGACACGGTCCGACCATAACATCCACCCATCCCAAGTCCTCATTGCCGTCGATCCAAAGACCGAGGCCGGAGGTGAGCGCCTTCTTCTCGCCTTCGCCAGTTACGCCATTCTTAGCTGGATCGACCTCCTTCTCCATCCGCTCAAACAAACCCACTAGGGTCTCAATGGATGCATGATACTCCTTTCCGGCGCTTATCTGGGCATCCAAATCTTGAGCTTGCAGAAATCGGTAGAACGCAGGTACGACCGAGCGGTTGATATGATCAGACTGGAGTCGGACGAGAGCCCGGGCGTCTTTGAAAGTGGTCAGATGTGATCGCTTTGCTGCTACAAGGACTCGACATTGGAAAAAATGTCACCTAAGCGGCGCACTCACACGGATTTGTGATCGGAGGAAGTAAGCTTGGACCCTTGTTGGACTCTGATAAGCTACAAGTTTAAAAACAGTCTAGGGGTTCAAAGGGATCCAAAATTCCAAACGCACATGCAAACGTACTCGTTGATATACTCCAAAATAACCGTACTCTCATTGAGAGCCTTTGGAGGATTAAAATTGTTCAATCGCAGTCCTGGAACGAGACCTTTAGGGGAAACTTCGAGAAGATCCTTGGGTTTCTTGTACGGATCCACTTCATCTGTTGTGTAATCCGAAGGAGATCAAGTAAACGTATACACGAGATCTTGACAATTTTCCTTACAGTACTAAATCAGATAGATACACCCATTGATAAATTCACATCATATCGACAGAGATTTTGAACCATTACACACACACCTTGTACGGAACTCCCAAACACTCAAACGCAACCCACACACGCTGTACAAAAGGACAGAAACAGCTAGCAAAAAGAGTTAAATCCGCTTCTTTTGCATGATTTTGTACTGTTTCAAGTGCTTCGCCGGTACATTCACCCCGATACGTCTTGCCAGAGTCGGTTTTAGATACAGAGACCATGATGGTTGATGGTAGGGGCCGCAAACGTTACATCGTGGGACAATGACATTGCCAACTGCCAAGTTCACATTTTTTGCCAAGGTCACATTTCTTTCACGTGCTTATGTAGAACCTCCGCGTCGTCGAGACTCTTAGAGTTCGAACATCGCGACGTAGGGACCAATGTTCGAAACTTTGAACACGCTTTTGACCTAACGACCAAAAGAATGGGAAGGAAGCGTCACGGTCCGCCGCCGGAAAGGCTGCGGCTTATTTCAGCCAACAAGAAACGGCCTAGTTCCATTTCTACGCCGCGGTGGCAGCAAATTTTAGTAAATTTGTTAGTTTTATTTTATATGAATGAGTTTCACAGATGAGTAACAACTGACTGATTTATATAGATTCTTCTTATTCGTGACCATCCAATCCTCCAATCGACTGGAAGCTACATAGTACATACCATTCAGAGTACCCAGGGTGAGTCATAGAATCCGCCATTTTGTAGAGTATGTATTTGGATCTTCATCTTTGCTTTCCATCGAGTATGTTCACAGCCTCCCAGGGTCGGGCAACTGGACTAGCGTATAAGTTCTAGGCCAACGCAGTCGACGTCCCCGCTCTTCCTCGCGACCGTCTTCTTCCCCCGTGCTCTAACAAACTGATGTATTCCATGCGCACCACTCCAAAGATTAATATACCTATCACTTTCGGGCCATTGGTAGTTGCCGTCCAGGTAGAGGACAGCTTCCTCTCAAGATTATGGTTTGTCTCATCCTCAAATATTGTAGTTCAACGCCTGGCTCTACGGCCTATGTTTTCTTCAGTTTATGACATATCTTACATCCGGGACTAAAGATGGACTCGCAATCAAGTGAGCACTCAGTAACCATCTTCCAGGTTTATTCCAGCTTCGAAACCTTTACATTGATATACATACCCCTTAGGCTTTTGGTTGTTTGGGAGCTAGTTATCGACACTTGTCATACCGCAATGTCATTGTACATGCTTTGGGAATATGTCGTCACAAACTTTGCCAACGAATTATACAGCTTGACCAATCCATGGCATCTCACTTTTCCTCCCGCTTTGACGGTTTTGTGAGTTGTAATCATTTGAACCGTGACATCCAGGATTTATTTATACTGACATGAACTACCAGGAGCTCTTGTCCGATCCAAATCTTTCTCGCCTACCGGGTACAAAAGCTTTCGGGCTCCTGGATCATATTTGCCATTCTCGCACTCCTCAGCCTCGCCCAGGTTCGTCTCTCATTAGTAGCTTCTTTAACTATTTACAAGATCAAAATTCTCATGTTGAAAGGCATGTATGGGTTTCGTAGCTGTCATCTTCTGCACACAAGCAGTCAAGTACGTATTCAATGCGTAGTTTGCTGCTAATTCCAAAAAACCCCTTTTGATTCTGATTCGTCGTTCTGTAGCTGGTTAGCGATACGACCGTATCTTCCATTTGTAGACGCGTGTGTTTCCTTAATATAGGCTTTAAGACACGCTGATGGCCGATTGAACTTTTTTGATTTAGGGCGAGAATATCGATGGCAGTCGCGGACATGGCAATCAGGTGAAAAAAAGTCTTGCATTCTCCTGCGCAACGCGTCATTAAACCATCGAACAAACCTCTAATATTCATATATCTCCAGTGCATGCCTTATATTTTATCTGCGAAAAAGCCGAAACGGGAGTTATCGTATGTTCTATTGCTTTTCCTCCGTGTACAATCCAGATGACCAAAATGATACGTGAAGAGACAGATTATATTGTCTCTCAACTCATACGTGAAGCCATCGAAAGCAGCTCCTTTGCAGGCCTCTTTTCAGTGGGTGTTGTTTTTAAGCGATCCGAATTGTACCACGGGAGGAGTGCTGACCAAGGTGGTAGATTCTGCTAATCATTACCGTTGTATGTCGTTTATCCGGGGCCTTCGAGGCCTTCGAGGCCGGGACTCGTTGACAGAACAACATCAATAGAATATATCAGGGCATCCGATCCAATTGATCTTCATGGTCTTTTCAATTGTGAGTGGATACGATGTTGTTCACATTTTTCATTTCTCATTTCAGTCCGTGATCTGTCTCTTTGTAGCCAATGGGTAGAATATACACGTAAGTACGCGATGTAGATCGCCTACATACAGTGCGATGGTACTTACGTCCTAATAAATCTCTCCTATAGGAACACATTCCTAGCGGTACGTCTCGTTATTCCACGTTCCTCGTCTCAAGATCTGTGTAGACTCCTTTTTTGTTTTTTTTCTTCTTCTTCTTCTTCTTCTTCTTCTTTTAAGATCCTGAACTCGAGAAGAAATTTGCGGAGGAGACTTCATGACGATTCAGATGATAGTATTATTACTTCGCTCGAGGTAAGCGGTTCACGAGCTCGCTGTTATTCTGGTGAAGATTAATGAAAGTTCACCGTGATTAGTAGTAATATATCTTACACTGCAATGCCGCAGATGTCCAACCGCGGGACAACTCGGACTCGAATGCACCCTTGCCACCCAGCCTAGGATAGGATAGGATCACTCTATTCTAGCCTTACTTACAGTGCTTTGCAAAAGGTTTACCGATGGCAACTTGTTTTTGGTTTCCTGTTTATTTATGTGTATGACTGCAGGGTCTTATGTATTGCATGTCGATAAAATCTCTCGTTTAGTAAAAGCGTCGGTTGCCGTCATAAACACAAATAAACGAGAAGAAAGAGATCATGCAGGGATCAGAGTGCTCCGATCGACTGGTAGCCTCCCTATCCACATCCATTCAGAGCCACATCCATTCATTCCATGGAGCGGATTCACTCCAGGGCCGCCGGGCAGGTATAAAATCTGGGCCATCTTACCCAAGGTCCCCGTTCTTTCCTCTTAGTATCGTGATAATCTCTTCTCCCTGGATCTTCCAACGAAGCGATGCATGCCTCCCGCGCCACTTCCAACATTAATATACCTATCACTCTGG
This sequence comes from Collybiopsis confluens, assembly GCA_013368555.1. Taxonomy (NCBI): domain Eukaryota; kingdom Fungi; phylum Basidiomycota; class Agaricomycetes; order Agaricales; family Omphalotaceae; genus Collybiopsis; species Collybiopsis confluens. Next base: position 139,671 of record JAACJN010000105.1, on the reverse strand, counting down.
GCCATTAGTAGTTGGGGTCGAGGTAGGGGCCTGGGGCACTTTTATCTTAGAATGTTCACTAATCCCATTCGATTATGATAGCTCAACGCCTTACTTTACGGTATATGTATTCTACAGTTTATAAGATATTTTACATCCGGCACCAAAGATCGACTCGTGATCAAGTGAGTATTCGGTGCTTCGTTCTTGAAACGTTTACATCTCATTGATCATACCCCTTAGGCTCGTAGTTGCTTGGGAGCTATTCATTGACACCTGTCACACTGCAATGTCATTGTATATGCTTTGGGAATATGTTGTCACCAACTTTGCCAACGAAGCATACGGCCTGACCAATCCATGGCATCTCACCTTTCCTCCCGCCTTGACAGCTCTGTGAGTCACGATAAATGCAACCGTGAAATTCAGACATTTATGAACTACCAGGAGTGCTTGCCCAATTCAGATCTTTCTCGCCTATCGTGTAAAGAAGCTTTCAGGCTCCTGGATTGTATTTATCATTCTAGGCCTCCTTACCCTCACGCAGGTTCGTCTATCATTTATTTCGTGAGTTAGAACCACAAATCTGAACGTCGAAAGGGATGTATGTCTATCGTGGCAGTGTCCTTCTGTACTCAAGCTGAAAGGTATATACTCGCTGGGCATCTAGCTGCTGCCAGTGATTCTTCTGACCAATCGTCGTGTAGTTGGTCAGCACTACGACCATATGTTCCCCTTGTAGACGCGTGTGTTTCAGTTTTTCCCCCAACTGTACGCGACGCTTAGACTGACTGTTGGATTGAATAACAATTTAGGTCAAGAATCTTGATAACGGTTACGGACATAACAATCAGGTAAAAGCAATTGTGCACAACGCGTCCATAACTCAATCATATCGCAATTCTTCAGTGCTTTCCTCATATATTATCTGCGGAAAAGCCGAAATGGGAGTAATCGTATGTTCTGTTGCTCCTTTTTCCGCTAGAACACTTCAAATGACGATGTGCAAAGAGACAGATTATATTATCTCTCGGCTCATACGTGAAGCTATTGAAAGTGGCTCCTTCGCGAGTCTGTTTGCGGTGCGTCTTGACCATAGGCGACTGCAGAGAAGGGCACTGACAAGATATCACTAGATCCTACTTGTCGTTACCGTTGTATGTCGTTCACCCGAAGCTCTTCAAACTGAGAATCGTCAACTGAACATGACCACTAGAATATATCTGGGCATCCGGTCCAGCTGATCTCCATGGCTTTTTCAGTTGTAAGTAATTAGGCATTAAGCATTCCCTCTCACATTTCTCATTCCAATCCGCCATCACTACTCCCGTAGCCGATGGGCAGAATTTACACGTAAGTGCATGTTGCATAATGCTGGCGTGCTTACCATATTCGAGTTTAGGAACACATTTTTAGCGGTACGGCTCAATACTGTACTTTCTCCGTCTCAAACTCCTTTAATTGCTTTTGTAGATTTTGAATTCTAGAAAAGATCTAAGGAGGAGACTTCACAACGAGTCCGACAGTGTTAGCGTTATCACTTTCTCCGAGGTACGCAGTTTACGAGTCTGCTGTTGTTTTATTGAAGATGGATAGTAACTTGAATGTATTCCAAGATCAATCACTCTGAACCCTCTCGCCCGGGCCAGGATCAATGGCTAAGGGAAACCTAGAATAGACTGAAACAGCGATTGTCGTATGTAACTTTGCTGAAATTTTAAGGCAGTGTGCCAACATATTCCGAGTTCGGACACTTCAACAACCTCAAACAAGAACTCTAATGAGTGTAATCTCTCACCGCTCAACCATCGTCACTAATCTACCTGAGAAATTTCATATTGCGCTCATTGTATAGTCCTCACGTCGAATTTCGAATCAATGGCTGGTGATGGCTGCAGATGCCAGAGTATCTATTCTAGAGAAATTCTTCATTCCTAGTTATCCAGGGACAAGCGACTGGGAGCGACATATCATTCTATCTCATCCTGGATCCACTCAGAGGGAGCTTCCCGCTAAGCCAGGGTCGGGCAACCGACTAGCGTATAAAGCCACATCTATCATCTACATAGTAGTCAACCTCCCATTTCTTCCTCTCACAGTTTCGCAAACACCTTTTCTCCACGTACTCGAACAAACCAATGCATGCCTCGCGCGCCACTCCGGAGATCAATATACCTATCACTTTTGGGCCGCTGGTGGTGGGGGTCGAGGTGGGGGGCAATTTGCTCTAAACAATCTTTGCTGACTATCTCGTGACCATCTTCAATGGCGACAGTTTAACGTCTTGCTTTACGGTTTATGTTTTCTACAGTTTATAACATATTTTTCCTCCGGGGCCAAAGATCGACTCACGATCAGGTGAATTGTAACCGTCGCGGTTTCAAAACTTTCACACCCATATTCTATTAGACTGCTAGTAATTTGGGAGCTGATCATTGACACTTGCCACACTGCGATGTCATTGTATATGCTCTGGGAATACGTCGTCACAAACTTTGCCAACGAAGCATACGGCCTGACCAATCCATGGCACCTCACTTTTCCTCCCGCCTTGACGGTTCTGTCAGTCATGCTAGATTGAAGTCTAGCTTTTTGTAGGTGCCTACTGGTTCTGACCAAATCTCCAGGAGTGCTTGTCCGATCCAAATATTTCTCGCCTATCGCGTAAAGAAGCTGTCAGGCTCCTGGGTTTTATTTGGCGTTCTGGTACTCCTTACCCTCACGCAGGTTCGTCCATGCTCGGACCATGATTTGGAGTCTTTTCCATTCTTGAAATATCATATTAAAAGGCATGCATGGGCTTCACGGCATCGATCCTTTGCACGACACGAGCACACAAGTGCGTATTCACAGCGGTTTCTGTTAAGGTCCGAATTCCCATGCTGATTAGTCGTTTTGTAGTTGGTTAGCGATTGTACCCTATATTCCCTTTATGGACGTGTCGGTTACTTTTCTCTCTCTGGATTATAGGCTCGCACGCTGATGGTCGATTAAATCGCAATATAGAGCCAGAGTATCGATGGCGGTCGCGGACATAACAACGAGGTGAAAAAATCTACGCTCTCCTCCTCAGTGCGTCGCTATCATCTTACACTTATAATTCCTCAGTGCATGCCTCATATTCTATCTGCGGCAAAGCCGAGATGGGAATTATCGTACGTTCCGTCGATTTGCTGCTGCTCTCTAGAGTTCAAATGCTCACGATGCGTATGTTCAGAGACAGACTATATTGTCTCTCGGCTCATACGAGAAGCCATCGAGAGCGGAACCTTTGCGAGTCTCTTCGCGGTGCGCCTTGACCATAGGTGATTGTACAAGAAAGTGCTGACCAGATAGCAGATTCTCTTTATCATCGCTGTCGTATGTCGTCTGACTAGTGCTTTTGAGACTGGGAGTCGTCGACTGAACATGTCTGCTAGAATATCTCTGGACATCCAATCCAACTGATCTCTATGGTCTTTTCACTTGTAAGTAACTGGATTGATTACCCAGCCTTCACGTTCCTTATCGTAGAATGTGGACTCTCCGTAGCCGATCGGTAGAGTATACACGTGCGTAAATATATCGGGTTCAAGCCTGCACGACGGTCCTTCCCACATCCTGCTAATAATACAATGTTTGGTGTAGAAACACATTTCTAGCAGTATGGATCAATACTTCCTTTCCGTTGTCTCAAGGTTCTTTAACTATTTTTGTAGATTTTGAACTCCAGAAAAGATTTGAGGAGCAGACTTCACGATGAGTCAAATACTACGGCTGCTGCTTCTTCTGAGGTACTAGCCCACCGTAACTCTCCTGACTATGGATAAAACACTCTGGATTCTTCAGGTTTCGTCGGGATTAGCAATAGCACAGTGAAAATATGTAATAATCCGTCCCTACCGTCTACGTATCCTATCCTATCCTTAGTAGTCTGATTGGAAGCTTTGTTCATTTAACGTTCACGCAGAGAGTTTAATTCGATGCAGCTCTTCACTGAAATTATTCCTGGAAGGGTACGATGAATTTCTAAAAATCTATCCACTTCCTAATCCATCAGATGTGAACACGCCTGGGTTAACCCTTACGATAGTTCTGTAAACTTACCTATGCAGAAGGTGGAACAAACTCTTCCCACATTGACATGAACGGATTCATTGTGGCTGCATTGAGATATGTCGTTATAAATCGCTCCTCCTCACTAAGACGGTCCTTCATCTTTTGAAATAGTATTTCGGGGGTTGGCAGGAGTGTCTGAGTTGTTGAAGTATCATCCGGACTCTATTTCATTTTTTCCTTTTACTTCCTTCGTTATCGACTCCTAACTCCTATAGTATTACTATATATATATCTACCCTATAGATTCGTACCTCAGTCGTTCACCATTAGCTGCACGTCTGAGGTACGTTACTTATTCTCTTACTTATTTGACTATAGACTTACTCTCCTTCGTAGCATATTATTCACTATCTATTGTCTTTAGGTACGAGATACTGAATACATAGTCGTTCACCATTAGCTGCACGTCTGAGCATATTATTCACTATCTATTGTCTTTAGGTTATGGGCCCCGTAGTCGCCTAATTGAACAACAAAGATACAGCTATATTTAACTTAACACGACTCAAAAACAACACCATTACCAGTACTATCCTGCGGCCTATCACACAATTACCACTATGTCCACCACTATCAACTCTACCGGACTAAATGCCGCGCACCACCTTAATGCTGAACTATCCAATTTCCATACGTGGGTCATTCAAATTGAAGAATGCATTATTGGGAAGGGACTGAAGGGCTACCTCGACGGCACCATCATTCGCCCTAAAGTCGTACAAACTTCATCACAAACTCCTATCGTCGATACACCGATCTACTCACTAAACCCCTCATTGGCGGAATTCATCTATCGGGATGGAATCGCCCGATCTATCCTGATAAACAGTATCCTTGATCCGGTTACCGCTGGTGTCGATCGTACCGGAACAACCCACAAGTGCTGGACCTCCGTGTTGGAGACATGTTCTCCGCAGAGCGATGCCATGATTTCCCTTGTCTCCCGCCAACTCGAAACCACCTTTATGACCGATGATACATCTGTGCAGAATGTCCAAAATCATATCACCGAAATGAAAGGGCTTCGCCATAAACTCAATGAGTTAGGGAAGAACCTCACCGACAAGGACTTTCAGGGACACTTAATCCGGTCCTTACCAGCTACAACTGAATGGATGGGAATATCTGGCTCACTCCACCGACAGTCTCTTTCGAACTGCATTGCTGATATAATTACCAATGCAATTACCATAAACGGGTTCCGATCACGACCGAAAGTACACACTGGCGCGTTAGCAACATCCTCCAACTCCCCAACTCGACGATGCTCCAATCCCCAATGCAAGGCCCGTAACCGAACTAGCCATGTGATAACCGACTGCTACTGGCCGGGTGGGGGAAAGGAAGGACAATTCCCCTCAAATTTCGGCAAACGGAATGGAACTCCACAATCAAACATCACGACTATATCCTCATCTCCAGGGGCGAGTATTGCATATTCCCCTCACTACGCACTCTCAGCAGTATCAAGGGCATGTGGATTTGATTGGGCAGATGAACCTTGCGGGATAGAGGTCAGAATAGGAGGTTCGGATGAAGATGTTTGTATGCGAATTGAGAAGTGTCCATCAGCAACTGTCGAGGAGACGGGCGACAAAGATGATGGCAGGGTGTATGAGTGTCTGAGTGAAGACTCAACATACGTTCTGGAAGCTATCCAGGAAGCAGTGGCATATGTTACGGTAGCTCAACCACACTTCCCTCAGCCTACCAGCAGTGCGCCTCTCGACTCAGGCGCAACAGATCACTTCTTTAGACACCGAGAGGCCTTTTCCGACTACAAGGAGATACCTACTCGGTTTGGTCATGCAGCACAATCCGGAGATGGATTTCCAATTGTGGGTCGAGGCTCAGTAACTCGAAATATTCATACCGATGGCAAGTGGGCAACAGTCACATTCCGTAACGCTCTGCACGCACCTACGCTTGCCTCAGATCTTATATCGGTTAGCCAACTCGACAAAGCGGGATGTACTACAATCTTCGAGACCAACAAAGCTACAGTGACAAAAGGAAGGCAGCAATTATTCGGTGCATCAATTAATAATAACATTTACTGCGTCAACATGGAACCGATCCCAGGAGCGTTCCTATCTACTAGCACTCCCGCATCCTTATGCCAATGGCATCGTCGACTAGCTCACGGCAGTGCCGAGGTGATCAAAACCATGGCCGACAAAGACCTTGTTGACGGACTGTCTATCACGTCTCGCGAAACCCCCGGCAAGTGCGTGGACTGCATACTCGCTCGCCAAACAACTCGACCATACGACAAACCAAGTGATCCCGACGTCGATCCACTTGAATTGGTCGCGTTTGACTTATGGGGACCATCACGTATCCCTACTGATGCCGGGAACATCTACATGATGGCAATTGTGGACTCTGGCTCTGGTACCCATGCGGCGGAATTTCTACCAAACAAGGGTGACACGGCCACCATTGCTGCCTTTGACCGATATCGCGTCACTGCTGAAGCGGAGAGTGGGAAACGAATTCGGACTGTACTCACCGACAATGCCTTCGTATCCAAGGCCTGGGAAGACTACTTCACCTCCCATGACATTCACCATGTCACAACTACTCCATACTCATCAGCACAGAATGGCTTGGCGGAACGTGCCATCAGGCAGATAACGGAGGATATGAGAGCAAATCTACGGGATTCTGGTTTAGGTCCGTCATACTGGGCACATGCAGCCGACCACAGCACCTACACTAGAAACTACATCCCTTCGCGACGACACCCAAATCGTATTCCCCGTGAAATTCTGACCGGTAAACGCCAAGATATCTCTCATCTTCGGGTATTTGGTTCTCGGTGCTGGTGCAAGGTACCTGTCATCAATGGACACCAGGTTGACGGCGGAGACAAGATTGACAACCGTGGTGAGGAATGCATCTTTCTGGGGTACGCCCCTGGATCTGGTAATTACATTTGCCAAGACAAACAAGGTCGCATTATCGACTCACGCACTGTAACCTTCGAGGAAGGAGTACCTCATCGAACAAGAGACTCTGATGAAATCGAATTCACAAACATTTCCCCGCCCCCACCTTCTCCTGCTCCTGACTCCCCTCCCCCACATACACCGGAAACCTCTGAACAACTACCTAAGCCTGATATCATACCACCCACCTCTGATAACGCCCCCCGTAACCGACGTTCACGTGCTGAGATTTGGGGTACTATACCCACTCGGTCTTCACCTCGGCTTAATCCAGTTGTTGAAGAGACAAACGCCGCTGCAAATACTGCCATGACCGACCCTATCTCCCAACTCTCAGGGGAACTAGATGACTGTATTGTCCTACTATCTTCGGATCCGATGACTATCAGTGTCCCCAAGTCATACTCCGAGGCCATACGTGTTGACAAACCACGTTGGTTTTCGGCAATGGACGTGGAGATGGATAACCACCGAGAGAAGGGAACATGGGAGCTTGTTGACCCCCCGCCGGGTGCCAATATAATGGATTGCCGATGGGTATATGATATCAAACTCGATGGCCATGGGAAATGGATCAGGGACAAAGCACGATTGGTAGGAAAAGGATTTACGCAACAGCTCGGGGTGGACTATACAGAGACGTGGGCAGCAGTTTCGAGGATGGAATCAATCAGAATGGTTGCCGCGGTTGCGGCGTCACTCGACCTTAAGTTATGGCAAATTGATTTCATTGCTGCATACCTAAATAGCACTCCCGAGGTCGACATCTATATGCGCCAACCTCCCGGTTACATTGTTCCTGGACATGAAAATTCGGTATGCCACCTGAAGAAAACGCTCTATGGCACGATGCAAGGCGCTTACGATTGGGCTCGCACACTCGATGCTGGGTTCACTTCAATCGGCTATCAAGCATCGAAAGCCGATCCTTGTGTCCGCGTAAAAAGGTCTGGCTCTAACCTCACTCTAACGGCAACGTATACAGACGATGTCTGGGGAGCATCTACCACTTCCGAGCTTGGGGAGGAAGCGAAGAAGGAACTCGGAAGACTATGGGATATCAAAGACGTAGGCGAGAATCACAGACTATTAGGAATGCGGGTCGACCAGGATCTGGATAAAGGTACCGTTACACTATCACAACGCGCTTACTTCGAGCAAGTACTCACTCGCTTTAAATTGAACAATATCACGCCAAGAAACACACCACTTCCGATTGGCATCCAACTCAACGCAGACATGGCCCCAATTACCGAAACCGAGAAACGCGAGATGAAAGATAAACCATACCGAGAAGTACTTGGCTGCGTGATGTGGTGTCAACTGGCTACTCGACCCGACCTATCATTCACTGTTGGACTGTTATCCCGTTTCCAATCCAACCCCGGTATCGAGCACTGGAAGGCACTAATGCACGTCGTAGGATACATCAAGAATACTATCGATTACGGTATTGTCTTCTCTCGTGATTGCCCACTCAAACCATTTGGATACGTGGATGCCAGCTACGGCGACGATCCTGACACCAGACGTTCCACATCCGGTCAAGTCTTCATCATGGCAGGTGGCCCAGTATCATGGAGTTCGAAACGGCAAGCAACCGTAGCATTGTCGACAGTTGAAGCCGAATACGTTTCCCTTTCTAGAGGAGCACAACAACTTCGTTGGATGTTTGCGTGGATGGAGGAAATTGGTATGGAGCAAGAGAGGCCAGGACACTTGAAAGGGGACAATGAAGGGTCGGTTAGCTTGACGAAGAACACCCACGGACACCACCGCGTCAAACATATAGATCTGCGACTCCATTACATCCGAGAACTGGTCGCCAGCAAGGAGATCACTGTCGACAGCATCCGAGGCACAGAAAATCCCGCCGACTTATTCACTAAACCACTCCCGCGCGACACTCATTACCGGTACCTCAAGGACCTGAATATAATTCAGATTACAACTTAGACGTCCGGACGTGGGGGAGTGTTGAAGTATCATCCGGACTCTATTTCATTTTTTCCTTTTACTTCCTTCGTTATCGACTCCTAACTCCTATAGTATTACTATATATATATCTACCCTATAGATTCGTACCTCAGTCGTTCACCATTAGCTGCACGTCTGAGGTACGTTACTTATTCTCTTACTTATTTGACTATAGACTTACTCTCCTTCGTAGCATATTATTCACTATCTATTGTCTTTAGGTACGAGATACTGAATACATAGTCGTTCACCATTAGCTGCACGTCTGAGCATATTATTCACTATCTATTGTCTTTATGAGTCTCTTTCTCGTAGTATTTCTTAGAGGATTCCAAGAATGGCGCCTCAAAATGTTCCCTGTATACATCTAGACACTCCTTGCTGGGATCGTCGTTGTCGATGCCTAAGTGGACAATTGAAGAGATACCCGCTTTTAACAGACCCTCGTCAGCCATCTTTGAGTCGCCCTTCCGTCGACGATCGATGAGATTGAGCAAGGCATCCGTGAGTTTTGTCTCGTCTTGTTGTATTGGAAGAAAAACGTAGTCTTTCCATTGAATTAGGGCTAGCTATGATAGCGAGTTAGAGGCAATGAGGTCAGACGCATGGTGGTTGAGTAGTGTGTCACATACCGTATAGACTTCATAAACCTCCTCCTCTTCTTCGCGCCAATACTCGCCCTTCTTGCCTTCGTGTTGCTCTCGTTTCACCCAGTGTCGATTAAAATATGCAAAGACACGATTCAAAATTTTTGCACCAGCTGTATATCGCTCCCATTCGTTCACGTAATATCGAAGCAGGTCTTCCGGCTGTAGACTCTGAGCTTTCTGCAAGGGAGGTTCAACTAGAAGTTAAGAGCACCATCAAGTCAAACACAAGCAATTCCGTACTTCCTTCATCGGTCGCAAATGAGCTTCGAGAAATCTTTGTATTTCCTTGTACAAATCCGCGCCGAGAAGAACACCCCCGCCTAAAATCCAAGCCGATGAATATCTACTTCTTTGGAGCGGCAACGGAGAATCAACGACCTACCTCTAGATCTGTTATTTGGAGGTTGTCTTTCGGGCAATTTGAGGGATGTACAATAGCTGTACACTGTCGAGTAAAGATCGGAGAATGTTCGGTAATCTAGTTCAGTGTTGAGCGTGGTCATTATTTGGTGGATCCCTTTGGATAAGAAGGCCAGTTGTTCCTCTGGAGTAGATGTATGAGAAGTTGTATTGGATGAAGCGGCGGCCATGGTTCGATGGTCGTGGTTGAAAAGAAAGTGGTTGCACAGCCGTTTGTTGACTCAATACTACAAAAGCTGTCATTTTCATCACCTGCCACTGATCAAAGGCAGTCCGACATAACGTTAGCTTTTTGTATCATCCAAAGAAAGCGTGTTCTTCAATAGCACTTAGCTCGGATCAACTTGAATGAACCGAGATCATGTAAGTCCATCCCAGCCTGCACCACCGTCAGGAGTCCCACGTCGACTGCAACTACTAAGTACTAAGTATGCGAGAGTGTGGACTCAGATATCTTCCAATGAAGAACCAAGATACAACCCAATCATAGATAAGCATTTCCGCCTCGTGCAAGTGGTTCGTATTGCAACCTTTTTTTGAATATAGCAACCAGAAGAATCTCCGGAAGCAAGGAGTGTCTGAGTATTCCGATGACTGGGGGGTATGGCCGCTAGCGGCGAGGGCCGAACCTAGTAGGTGTAACGTAGGACAATGGATGACTTCCCGCAGGGTTTATTTCCCAAAAATTGAGGAAATAAACATTACGCGAAGCCCTAACCGAGCCCGCCCTGAGGTTTCCACATGGTTTTCGGATTTCAGAGCCCTTTCTAAAGCGTTTTGAGTGAAATTTTCGTCGGCTATCACATTTTCCACCTGCTCGCAACCGCTTTTGGACATACCTCCGCCTCCCCTTCCGCTCAACCAGTATAGTAATTTTGTGCACTCGAGCTTGATCTGGCATGAGCTGGGGCCAAGTAAGATAACGACGAGAGGGATTATGATGGCGAGCATGTTCAGATTGGGAATCAGCTATGCCAGCAGCAAGAACGCCAAGGTCCTCTCATCCTCTTCCTCCTCCAACCGTTGTTGAAAAAGAAGCGAGAGGAATTCACTCCGCATTTCCGGCTTCAACAGCAGAACAGAGGATGAGCAGAAGAGATGGTGGGCGGGAACAAAAAGGCGGCATCCTCACGGCACACGATGCGCCATGCGGTACTTGGTCGTTCGGGAATCGGACCTCCCCAGTATAATTCATATCCTATCCTATCCTATCCTTGGTACGGGAATTAACCGGCTATGGGTATGGTTTGGGAAATAATCTCGGGAAAAAACACTTTTTGATTTTTTATCAGGGTAGACGTTTAGAAAAGGTAGGGAATTAATTTCTACGGGAAGTCATCCAATGTATTAAAACAAAAAAATATTATTCCCATAACCATGTACTTATTACGTAGTATTAGAGAGGGTCGAGCTGGACCGAGAGCTGGAGGATGGGGAATCAGCCAATTTTTGTTTTTTGGACGGGCTCGGGGTCAAACTTTCATTGCTTTCTTCATCATCAAAGTCAATTAAAATGGCCTTACGATGTTGAACTTGCTTTGTAGGGCTTTGTGTGATCTCAAGCTGCTTCTACATTCTTTTTATTGAGTTCGACACTGGATGATAAGTATAAGGTGGGTCAATGCAATACCACTTACCTTGCCAAGAACTTTAATTGCAATCAATCGGAACTCCCAGCTCATTTGGTCAGCGTGAACATATGCCTGACTCATCATTTTATACGTCTGATAATGTATTAATTCTGGTAGCAGTTCTCTAGGGCACCCTGTCTGAGGTTCAACAACTGTTTGATCCATTTCAGCACGGAGTTCTTGCGAAATATGATTCTGAATTTTTATTAGCCCAAATGGGCGCAAAATACATAACCCTTTGAGTGAACGAACCCGGGAAATGCATTACATATGCGCTTTGAATTGGAAGAGGAAGAGCAATTAACTCGAGAGCAACACGTCACGGTATAAGCAAATTTGCTAAACAGCTTGGTAAGCAAGTCAGAAATATATATTGAAAAGGGCAACCTAATGGAGATATGGGCGAGGAGAGCACTTGGATAAGAACCCAAACCTAAAGGTTCGGCAATAATGATCAAGTTCACCACATCGCGTCCGACTCCGCCTTTGCTCACCGGCGGACCCAGAATATCAGCTATCTCGAGCTCTCCATTGGTAGCAACGGGTAGAGGTCTATACAGGCTGCTTACAGGCTTCTATCGTTCCTGTGGGAGAACTAAGATGGTCAGCTCGAAACCGCCGCGTCGGCGTTTGCGACTGTAAGGAACACGTGATAGCTTGAAACCGGGCCGAGACTGGCATAACCTCGTTCCGGACGTTCATGTCAAAAACACCTCGTTGTCGAACTCGAGTCAGAATTAGCCAAAAAAGAGGCAAGAGAAGTGAATAAATAAAAAAACTACATGGTAGCGGCGAGATTCGAACTCGCGCGAAGTCACCTTCATTGGGAAGCAGAGCCATTTACTCAACTTAAATCCAACGCCTTAGACCAACTCGGCCACGCTACCTTTGTTCCGGCCTTCTTGGAGGTTGGTATTCATGTCTTGATTAGTGCTAATTAGTTTCATGATATTTACAAATTCCCCGCTAGCCAGAATTCAGAAAGAAACAAAGAAAACCGACTGCACAAGCCAATTACTCTTCCTTCTTTGTTTTCGCCTTTCTCTGTGAAGATTTATATGGAGCAGGAGGGCGCCAGTCCGAGGAGATTTTACAGTGTACAGTACATATATGTAGTTGAGCATTCTTTAGAGCGCCAGGAAGGAAACGCAAGGTCGATCACTGCCATTACAAGATTTCTTTCAAAAAAAACGACATAACGACATACGGGATGAGGAGGTAAGTAGAGATAGAGTGACAATGAGCAATGAACAATAAGATGGGCATTAGAAAGCAGGGTACATCGACAGGAAGGAGAAAACAAGATTTCTATGTGGATATGTATGCACGCACAAGAACACAAAGATAACGGGAGGGTAAGAGCAACGCGAACGTGATGGAAAACCCTCACGTCATGCAACATAAGCAAACGTATCCTTCGACCCTTCGACCCGCTCGATGTATTCCTTTTCCAGAAGAGTTTCGATAGCCTAACAGAGAGAGAGTGACCGTCAGTCATTGAACCCTCAATTTAGAAACTAAACAGCAGACGGACTCACCTTCTTGATATCCGGAATCTTAGGCGCGAACCGATGTGAAATTTGCGATATAACCTCTTGAATCAACGCCTGGTTCTTCATCGTCTTCCGTGCTTTCATGATACTATACAAGAACGGGACAAACATGAGCCGCCATCAGTAACAGAGAATGAGGGTATACCGCGAACGGCCAAAAAAAAAAAAAAAAAACAAAAAACCAACCGGACAATCGTAGCTTGAATAGCGTATTTCCGATCTTCATCGACAGCCTTGAGAACTTCGTTTGACTCTTGCTTGACCTCGGCCTTGATGGGCAAGTTGAGGTTGACCCTGATTTTCTTCGACTTGAAACCTAGAAAGAAGAACAGCCAAAAAACACCCATACGATATCAGTTTTGAAAATTTTGCGTCCTGCTAGCCAGCCGGATGCACCGCCGCGAAAAAAAAAAAAAAAAAAAAAAAACTCACCCGGGTTCAAATCATACTGCTCCGGCTCCTCGTTCACCAAAATCTTCGCCTTCACAAGCAACGCCAACACCTGCGTCAAGATATCCTTACTGATCGCCGTAGCAGCAAATATCTCCTCCAGCGACATCGTATCGTTCTTATTATACAGCACCAACACCGCCATCTGGTACGAACTCGTCATCAAGATGTATTTCTGATTGAGGTAATTCGTCCGCAGCTCGTTCTTGCTGTAGTTCCATAGCCAGGTCAGTTTTCGACCGCTGTGTTTGGTTTGGTAGTACTTTTGGAAACGGTCGTAGGTCGTTAAGATTTCAGCGGGGATGACGAATTCGTGTGTTGGGGGGTTGAGAGGCCAAAAGTTGGTGCCGAGGACCATGACGCTGAATGTGATGTCCATGTCGTCGTGGTTCTGGGACATGCGCTCCTTGAAGTTGTCCGTAAGATCCTTGCTGAGACTCATGTCTACTCCGCCCCAAAAGAAATTTGAGACCATGAATCGTAGAAGGGAACATGAGGGAGAACGAACCGGTAAACATGCGCTGGAGCTTATTCGTGTACTCAAACCCACAAGCCTCCTTGAGTTTCGAGATCATACTGGCCTCGCTCTCGTCAGATGCAGATACGCCGTGGATGAGACGTTTGGATAGTTTGGTGGTGTAGAACGTCTGGAAGACGTCCTTATCTTCGAGATACTTGAATAGAACCATCTTTTAAATGGAGACATTAGTACAAGCATCGACAAGAAAGGAGAAGAAAACGCACGACTCGGTTCAAAGCACCCTCCAAATCTTCCTCCTCAGCCATCTTATTATTCTTCCTCAACAACATATCCGCGTGCTTGGCGATAAGCTCGGGCGATTTAGTCGATGACGACCCAGTCGCAGCATTGCGGTTGACAAACTCCCTACACGCCTTATCCAAACTGGCCGCAAACCCGGCCTCGCTCTTAAAGCTCCTCGCCACCGTCTCCGAGTTTTTCTTGTGCACTTCCAGCAGCGCATCAACATACACCTTGGGATCGATACCTTCCACATTCCCTCCTTCCCCAACCAGCTTCGAGATGGACGACAGACCGGCCTGCTTGACATGAGATTCGAATCGCTTCCGGAGCGGTTCCAACCCTTCCGGGATACGCGATAGCAACGCATACATACGCTGTAGATCCTCGTCCTGGTCAAAGTCCAAAAGCTTCTGGAAGCTTTCCCACATCAATTCCGAGTGGTCACGGATGAGGACATGTTCGCATTTGGATATGAGTTCCTTACGCGTCTTGGTGTGAAGATATCGTTCGATCCGGTCTTCTTCCTCTCGCAGACGGTCTTCAGCTTTTTTGAGGTATTCAGAGACGGTGTTTGATGCGAGGAAGGTTTCTGATTCCTTTTTGTAGTACTTTTCTGTGGCTTCGATGAAGGGTGTTTCGAAATGTTCTTTATACACATCTAGACACTCCTTGTTGAGATCGCTGTTGTCGAGGCCGAGGGAGACGAAGGAGAATATGACTTTTTTGACGAGACCTTGGTCGATGATTTCTCCATTTCGTTGGCGTTCAATAAGACGGAGGAGAGCCCCTGCGAGCTTGGCATCCTCTTTTTGGATAGGGATAAAGAAATGCTGTTTCCATTGTGCGAGGGCGAGCTGAAGATTTGCGGCTGAGAGACAGTATTTTTAAGGGAGGGCACGACATACCGTATAAACCTGGTAAACGTTCTTCTTCCCTTCATCTCTCTCCCGTTTGACCCAGTACCGATTCAAGTACGTGAACAGCCGGTTCAGAAAGTTGGCTCCGGTAGTGTATCGATCCCACTCGGCAGCGTAATATCGAAGTAAATCTTCGTCTTGTAAACTAGACGTTTTCTGTCAGGATTGAAAGGATACGTGAGCGTATTTCTGATTAAGATTCGCGTGCATGGCTCACCTCTTTCATAGGCTTGAAATGTTCTAGGAAGTATTCCTGCAGTTTGATATACAAATCCGCGCCGACAAGATTGGCCCCAGCTGAGCGTTTTTAGAGAAAAAAAGTAAACGTCAGATCCCACTAAAAGGATATTGAGGTAGATTTACTTCGATTGCTATCGGTTCTTCCATGCATTTTCGTTGAGGTACAGTAGTTGTAGACGGTGGTATAGAGATTTGTGTAGCTCGGAAAGTCCATGCCAGTATCGAGCCTGGTCATGATATGGTCGACGCCATGGGTTAGAAAGGCCCAAGTTTCTTCAAGGTCGGCGGTACGAGAAGGAGCCTTGGCGAACAACGCGCTGGATGATGAGGATGAGGCCATGGTAGTCGGGGGAAGATGGCGGTCAATAACAAAGCAGGAATCAAGTCACGCCTGTTCCGTGCGGCGCTCGGAATCGGTCACGCTTCTATGAGTCACTGGCTTTCCCGGTTCCGTCACATAAATTCATAATCCTTGGTGCAAGCACTTGGGCTCGCTCATTCAACTTGCTCGAGGCGGTAAAAAAAAAATTATTTTACACTGCCAGATCTCTCTCTGATAATACAAACCTTTGCGAGAAATTTTCTATGATTCGGGGTATTAGAAGCACCGAAGTGGCGAACCGTCAATCGTTTGTATTGTTTCCTAAATCAGCGTCCACAAATCCCTGGATAGGAAGCACGTCCGCTCTCCTCGTAGTATTAAGAACTTGACTTTTGATTCTTCAGTCTTTTCAGTCCACTGTAATGGTAAGTAATATGACGAACGCTATTAGCCCATTTCTTTCAGCGCATCTTCGAGCATCCGCCGTGGCGAGTGTAATAACTTCTGACTTCTGGGCGCGTGTTGATTCCACGGCGTAAAAAGAAACCTGTTCCGTCACATGAGTCCTTTGGGGCTTACCCAGAACCATTGTCATATTTAACAGTGGCCGAGGGAAATGAAGAAAGAGAACGAACAAGATGATTCAATAGAAAATGACGCCGTGACACAGACACAAAAACTCCTGTTTCTTGCTCAAATGGACTTTACCCAAGCATGTTCCTTGTCTTCCGTGGAAGCAGTTTTCCAGGTCATTCACTTACTTGAGCCCTCCGCGTGGGTGGACGCGATGAATGTCACATTCGCAATTGATTACATTATTACCGGTAGTACATGTTTGGATTAACGAAAGCTATCTTGCTATAGTATAAGTACAGATTTTACACAATCAATACAGGTTTATACGCCATAACTACAAGGAATGGTAGGAGGAAAAGAGCTATATGTGCGGAATGGGATTCGTCCACTGAACGGCTCTAAACGCACCAGGTGGTAAATTTCTCAGAGCCAAAAACGGCTGGAGGATCAGAGAGAGCCTGGCGAGAAAATAAAGAGGGACGGAGAGCATATAGAAAGTGATAATCAACCCATCGCAAATGGATGGGAACCAATTTTTATGCGCCATAAAGTTGTGATAAGCAAGGTATAACGGGATGAAGGTTGTTACAAGCGAGGCGACCTTCCAAAGCACCTCTTCAGAGAAAGAAGGAAACTGGGATTTCCAAGCGGTGCAGTGGATGGCACCGAACATAACTGCCGCTCCAAGTGCGATGAATTTGTCTTTGGGGTATTCCTTGGGGTGTTTGGGTTCCAAAGAAGGGTGTGAGGGCTACGTGCTCGGTGATGCGGAAATGGCAGGAAGGTGAGGGCAATAAGCCCGAACACTGGCGTTGATAGACTAAAGAAAGACGACAAAGCGTCCGAATACATGGCTATATACGAAACTAGAAACTGAGACACGGCAGGTAACGGCACGGATGGACCATACCGTGACACTATCCCCCCTCAAAAAATGAGCGAAGAAGGAGGTCAAAGAAAAACAGGAGAAAGTAAAAGAAGAAAAATGTAACAAAGGAATTAAAAGTCTGTGCGCAACAATAGTAATAGGTGCACGAGAAAATAACATAAATCCAGAAACAGTACTTAAACTGAAATGTGGTGTTAAATTCATAAGTGCGGCGTTGAGTAGACAGTAGCGGGAAGACAAACAAAAGAGACCGGAGCCTGTAATGTATGTTGAACGACTCGTGTACAAATAATCATGATCGTGGAGTAAGACCTTAGCCTATTCTCGACATCATTGTAATCACCTGGAAGTGATAGAGTAAGGGCGTAAACTTGGTAAGAAGTCCTGGAGATAGAAAGAGTTCATGTATATGTGGACATGAAAATGGTACGATGAAGATCCGAGGGGAAACTCTTGTGTTTGAGAGTGATGGCATTGGTAAGGGACTGAAGATGAGTGACCATACTGCTCTGATTGGTATTGAGATCTAGAAGAGCACGGCCCATCTCGACAATGGAGCGAAGGACATCAATATCAGATGCCTGGGGCTGAGGATCTGCCTGGGGATGGGATTCGGGAATGGCCATTTCGCTGGGATCTGGAATATGGCTCATAATGAAGAATAGGGACTGAACTGAAGACGAAGAAGCGAAAGCGAAAGTGACAGTGATGAAAACTGAAGATGGTATATGATTTTTGAGTCTATCAAACTGTGAGGGCTACGTGCTCGGTGATGCGGAAATGGCAGGAAGGTGAGGGCAATAAGCCCGAACACTGGCGTTGATAGACTAAAGAAAGACGACAAAGCGTCCGAATACATGGCTATATACGAAACTAGAAACTGAGACACGGCAGGTAACGGCACGGATGGACCATACCGTGACAAAGGGGTACGCTCGAAGGACGATATTCGCTGAGTAGGAGCATCGGATAAGTCCACATCATCTGCGGGAACGAGGATGGTGCCGACGATAGCATCAACTAGTGTCAAATAAACCCAGACGACAAATAAAAAGGTTTTTCCTAATACGCCCATTTGATGAAAGTTATCTTTGGTGATAGAGAATTTCTTTTCCATTTGGGTCTGGAGCCAGGTCGAGTGCTTTGGTTTTGAAGAATCGGTAGATTGAACCAGCTCGGCCGGGAGCTCTTTTTGTGCGGTGGCGAGGAGCGTCTTCTGCCGTGCCCGGATATGAACCTGGCATTGAATGCCCTGAGGTTTATCCCACCAGAAGAAATAAATCAGAACGCTCATAGCCGCAAAGGCCAGAGTCATGACCTCGAGCTCTGTGACAACTAACCCCTCGATCCATCTGGTTAGCAACTGAATCACGAACCAAGCTGTTTGACCGACCGCGATGAGTTTGCCGAAGCTGTCGCTGTCGCTACGGTCATGCATATCTTCCAGGGTGGTTTGTGCAATGTCACGGATGTGAGCTACGAGCGATCGATCATCCAACTCTGGCCTTGTTGGCATGACTTTCATCTCTGTGTGGGAAGTGGGCTGTTTTTTTACGTCCGAGGCAATGGGAGAGTCTGTAAGGTGGGATGTGTGGCTGTCGGGGGTACCGATGGCACTAGGCGGAGCGTCCGATCTTTCAAAGTGCTCCAGGATCAAAGCTTTGGTTCCTTCCGAAGGAATGAAACGCAATACAGAGACCGGTTCTCCATCACTGTAGAGAGCAAAGCCTCCCATGAGAGCATAGAATGCATGCGTCTTCGTCCATCCTTCAAGTCGATAACCTATTCAATTGTGATCAAACGGTTTTTCCACAGGAAAATCGGAATTCGGACGATGCTTACGCGATGCAAGCTTCCTAGCAGCAAACCATTGTCTAGCTGCCCATAATACTAACAATTCTGGGGCGATAATCATGACCAGCATCAGACCTATTTTGTGCCACAGAGCTCCTTCATCGGGTCCGGGGACATTAGGGTGAACAGAAACCCAGGTGCACGCAATGAGGACACTGACACAACTCCAGACAATATCGTACCAAGTGCGACAGTTGTTTATATCGGTGCACTGACTCGTAGTAGAAATGGATGATAAACTCGATAAACAGTTGTTACTAGTAAACTCCGCAGCGACGGTGCCAGAGCGTTCGATGAGTTCGTGAACGTAGGATATCGGAGGAATGAACATGGACTCCTCGATGGACAAAGGAAAGACTGGAAAGTTTGAAGGAGACTTGGTACAGTAGGACTTTGATTATAAGGACGACTCAATTCGAATAGATTTTTGACATGTACCACGCATGAACCTCAAGTTTGGGAACTCAAGTACTCATCCCTGATTCGGCGCTCCGTGTAGCGCGTAGGTATTTTTCCAAAATTCATTGAAGAACGCGAGCGACGATCTTCCGAAATTCGGGAACTGGGGAACTTTAGAAAAATCGATCCCTTGTTCATCTGTGCCTTCTGGTATGTTTAGAAACCAAGGATAGATCTCAGGCTGCACTGTGTCCACGATTATTTGCGAACATCATTCTGCCTCCAGGCATCAATTCCCAGTTCTAATTGACTCAAGACGGGGTTATGCATACAAACTTACTCCGATGTCACTGCATGTTTGTATTCGATCTCGCTGAAAATCCTAACTCTGTAAGACGCCGACTTGATCCAATCCAGCATTGGCGGCATTTGCGGTAAATATAAACCTCCGCCTCTTGCGATACGTGAGGGTGAGGGTAAGGTCAGCAGTGGTATGAAGGACACGTCAGCCTTTCCGTTGTCCAGAGCTAACTCACAGCCTGCGGATATTCCTCAAGGTTACAATGCATCCTGATACTACTGTGCCATTTCGATCCGGCGTCCGGGAGCATTATGATTTGATGTATTTTCCTTTCATTTTGTTTGAACCATCTCGGAAATTTTCCAAAGCTCAGAAAACAGCTTGAAAATACTGGCTGAGCTTCTCGCTACGCTACGATGATGTATCGCTCCTTACTAGCTTCTCCAAGCGATACATTATTGCGGCTTTTTATGAGCTTTTGGTCTGGTGGCAAAAGGCTGTGAGGCCCTCACCTCGACCATGAGTTTTTTTTTTCCAAATCAGATAAGTACCTCCCGCAAGTCGTCCTTGTTCAAAACCAGGCTAGTAGTGGCATCGACCAACGTGTTTCTTCATCGTCCCACGTCTTGCCTTTTATCAACTAATATTTTGGTACTCACCTTCCGTGTACTAGGACGCGATTTGAGGCATTTCGTAGTTCTCATGATCATGCTCGATATTACTTTACTCCCAGCCAATATTAGCTTGCGCCGTAATACCGCCCATGCAAAATTTCGCATAGTAATTTCGCATGGGAATTCAGCCCGAATTTCCGACTTACGCGCCTAAAAGATCTTACTCTGGAGAGCGTATCTCCACCTCCGCCCTCTTTTTCATGAGTGCTTTGCGCGTGCGAGTCGGCGAAGCTCGAATGCCATCTTGATAAGAACTCGGATCAAAGGTCAAGCGCTCGGCTCGGAAGGAACTCGGTCGTTCTTCTTGAACTCAAACCACCATCATCTCCTACCATGGCATCCCCTCAGCTAGCATCGTTTAAAGTACCAGCTATTGATAATGAACCTCTGGTAAGAATGGGCTTTTTCTTTCTTTATGATCCCGTGGTATTTTTCTTCATATCTGATGCATATCTATAGAAATCTTACGCGCCAGGTTCAGTCGAGCGTAAAGCTTTGGAGGCCGCCATCGTTCAAATGGAGCAAGAATTACCCTTTGAGGTCCCCTGTGTGGTTAACGGGAAGCCAGTAAGAATATCACATCTAAATCTCGTTTTTTTGCTCACCCTCTCCGTTAGGTCAAGACTGGAAAACTGGCCAAACAGTTCATTCCTCATGACCACGCCAAGATTCTTTGCACATACCACGAAGCTGATCCAGCCACCGTAGAGAACGCGATCAATGGCGCGCTAGCTGCTAAAGCGGATTGGGAGAGCATGCCTTGGAACGATCGAGCTGCTATCTTTCTGAAGGCAGCCGATTTGATCAGTGGAAAATACCGGTATAAGATTATGGCGGCGACTATAATAGGGCAGGGCAAGAATGCGTGGCAGGCTGAGATCGATGCTGCTGCAGAGGTACGCGTCGCTCAATACCCGAAAACTCACGAAAGTTAATTTTATCCGTTCTCTAATCAGTTGATCGATTTCCTACGGTTTGGTGTAAAATATGTCGAGGACCTGTATTCTCAACAGCCAGTGAAGAACTCTGCTGGGGCCTGGAAGTGCGCATCTCATTTTTCTGAGAAATCTTTCGTTTTTTCCTCATTACCTCCTCTTTTCCTCAGTCGAATCGAATATCGACCTCTCGAGGGTTTCGTATTTGCCGTAACGCCTTTCAATTTCACCGCTATCGGAGGCAACCTCAGTGCGACCCCTGCTCTCGTAGGCAACGTTGTCGTTTGGAAGCCATCACCCGCAGCCACCTACTCCAACTATATCATCCACCAAATTTTCACCGAAGCCGGTGTTCCTCCGGGTGTTATCCAATTTATCCCTGGCCCTCCCCCTGAAGTTGTCGGGCAGGCAATTCAGAGCAAACATTTTGCTGCACTCAATTTCACCGGAAGTACGTTCATCTTCAAGAAACTGTGGAGAGATATCGCGGCGAATCTAGACTCGTACAAGGGGTACCCTAGGATTGTGGGAGAGACGGGTGGAAAGAACTTTCATCTTGTGCACAAGTCGGCAGAGCTGAGGAATGCGGTCATTCAAGCGGTGAGGGGCGCTTATGAGTATCAAGGTGGGGATTTTCATCGCTTTTTTTTGCCTGAATCGCCAATCTCAAAAGCGTCCAAGGTCAGAAATGTTCGGCGCTGTCCCGTCTCTACGTGTCTTCGTCGATTTGGAACGGTGGATTCAAGGACCAGTTCTTGTCGGAGATATCCAAGATCAAAGTCGGCAAACCGACGGAGTGGGATAACTTTATGGGTGCTGTCATGTTCGTTCTTTTTTTACCTTCCACCTTTGCAGGTAGTTCCGATCCGATGAATTTCACTCAACTTCTATCTTCCCCACAGTAACCGTCCTGCATATGACAAAATTACGTCTTACATTCAAAAGGCCAAGGACGCTGGAGCTGAGATTCTCATCGGAGGTACCGGTACGTTGTTTGAAACTCGTAGCCTTTCAAGTTTTCTGTTGCAAATCATATATGTGTTATATTCTAGGCGACGACTCCAAAGGGTACTTTATCCAGCCCACGGTGATACTGACCAAAGACCCGCATATGGTAACGATGGTCGAGGAAATCTTTGGTCCTGTTGTTACGGCAAGTCTTAAGATAAAAATTTTCAGGGCCGATGCAGTGGCTAAATGTTTGCTTAGGTGTACGTGTTTGAAGATGCAGATTACGAAAAGACTTTGCACCTAATCGATACAGCTACTGAATATGGTTTGACTGGTTCTATGTACGTTCACCTCATTCTCTACTAATGGTAGATTCACGACTTATTCTTATTGCCATTGCCTTTCCTTACAAACAAGATTCGCCTCGGACCGCAAAGCGCTTATTACGGCCACTAACGCCCTGCGAAACGCCGCAGGGAACGTGTACTACAATGAAAAATGCACTGGTGCCGCTGTCGGTCAGCAGCCATTCGGAGGCGCACGGACGAGTGGAACGAATGACAAGGCTGGAAGTATGAGTATCTTTTATAGATTCGTTAGTGCGAGGAGTATCAAGGAGAACTTTGTTGGGTTGGAAGAGTTTGGGTATCCTTCGAATTTGGTGTAGGTGTTGGAAAAATGGGCGGGTGTATAGTGTATAAAGCTAGAGGAGGGAATTATGGGTAGTAATGGATACAATGAAAAGAGAAGATTCGGATGATGAACCGATAACACTACAGTGAACTGGTCTAGTTTATTCCACGTCTTGATGGAATTTTTGTAGGGATTTTCTATCTGGTAGATAAAACTAAGTATAATCAAAATTGAGAATAGAAGAAAGGGGAGAAGATATATATCCAACAGTACATACGTACAAGCTCTAAGTACCCCGTAAGATCTAAGTACTCCATACCAACGACACATTGTAAGCGACAGAGAGAAGGCAGAAAAAGCCTATGCTTACGATGTACTACTGTCATCATTGGCACGACCAACTGTCCGGGAGTGTACTATCCCCAGTCCCATTATACACATTCCTGAACGGATAGCGACAATGACGTCTACTAAATTCTACTCCCAACTGAGGTGTATCATTCACGAGCTTGGTTCCCAAGATGGTTTCGGGGGCAACACCTTCCTCTACCCATCTTACGATCGCCGTCAACACATTTCGTTCAGGATCGAGCGTCTCCGAAGTCACATTATTGCCTACACCGGCGAGAGTTTGACCAATCTCCCATGCACCTGGTCCATTTGCGAGTGAGCAGTGGCTCATACCGCTTATACGGAAAAAGCGCATGAATTTATCGATTTCTGAAGGTGGCAGACCCATTGTTTGTGCGACGTGTTGGTAGTAGAGCTCTGTGTCGGTGGAAGAGATAATCATGTCGGCTTGACCGTGATACGTGATGACTTTGCTCCCTCGGTTCTGGAAGGCTGAGAGGTCGCCTTTGAAGGTAGAGATGTTGAAAGGGTCCAAGTTTTCCGCAAAGACAAAGTCCGTCAAATTCAACGTGTTAAGATCTAACGATGGGTCGAAGATGGCGTAGTGGTACCAGTCCTGCAGATAGACATAAGAATCAGACATCTTGAGCGAAAAATACCCATAATCAACTCACTGGAGCAAAGGCGAATATGTTTGTGCCGTAACTGACATTGAGGATCGCGGCATTCTCGCTTCCAGGCTGCTGCCTTGGGAACATGAGCTGACCCTGGGTATCGTACATCGGACTGAAAACCGCTCGAACTGCACCGGCTTGTTCAGCAGTCAAGCAGTTCGAGGTATCACTTGTCCCAGGCTCGCAGATGAGTTCTTCAGGTTTGTAATCGCACAAGTTGGGATCTTCAATAATACCGTCAGTGACTCCGTCGATGGTGTCGCATTGCTCGAGGATGTTATTATGGATCAAGCCGAGCCATTTGTCGGACGTGATGAAGGTGGGGGAAGATGCATTCCCGAGAATGTTGTGGAAGCGAGAAGCATAGTTGATGACGTTATTAAAGTTGATCGCAGGAGATCCTGCCACGACTCCGTCAAAGTCTTCCGGAAAGTCCTGTACCATCTTCCAGCCTTGGCGACCCCCGGTGGAGCACCCAAGGTAATACGAAGTATTATGGGGCGAGCCATAGAATGCGTCGGTAATTTCCTTCCCTACAACAACGTTTGTATGGATGCTAGATGGACGTATGGGTTTTGGTTAGTCCGTACATACCAATAGTCTAAGGCGTCAGCTTACGATCGATACACAAAGTCTGCCAAAACTTCAGGATTGTTCAGAAGCGTTCCGCCGTTCCGTTGTGGCCATTGTTTGCACCTACGGTGGCGAATCCTAGAGCTGTGGCATAGGCCATGTCTTCAAACTGGATGCCTGCGGAAGGGATTAGGGCCGCGATGGGTAAACGCATGCAAAAATATGACTTACATCCACCCAGACCACCGTTACCGGTGCTCAAGAACCTTCCGGTCCAGTTCCTAGGAAGCCAAGTCTCCATAAAAATACCAGAACTGCTCGAAGTGGATACATTGAGAGTGACTCTGCACATATCGACCAAGACAACTTGGGAGAATCGACTCGCGCTGCATGTCGGATCCTGGTCGGGAAACGTCAAGTTTGTTCCAGCGGAAACGATGTCGGTATGGAACACGGTGGTGTTGGAGATGGAAGCAACCTGAGTGGCAATACCACTACAGGCTGCTTCAAAGTCAAATGCGGCGGCCGACGTGACCAGGGCTGCTGCCAGAAGTCCGGAGAGTGATAGAACCATAGCAGGATTTTTGGATAACGGCCTGATATCCGACTGGACCTTATATATACGAAAACGCTAAAAAGAGCATTAAAAGAAGTGTTTGTATTTGCCGGGCATTTGTGTCCTAAAGCGTGGCATAGTATGACTATTCGCAGGGCGCGTAGTCTTCGAAAATCGTACCATCTTTTTTTCTCTCTATTATTCCGAAGTTGGACTAGATGGCTGTACCTTCGCTTTTTTTCCCGGTGAGCCGATTACGCTGGAACGAATGAGTCGGCAATCTGAATTGCAAAATGTCGGCATCTAAACATGACGCCACCCATGACACAAACACAACGACTCCCGAAGGAATCGCATCTGTTAAAATGTCGTTTATTCTGCCCGCGGCCGACGTTAGCGCATCCATCCTCCCGTTCGTCATTCATACCTTGGCAACGCTTTAGATTCAATTTCAGTATGATGGTCATAGCCTCCAGCGTCCAGAAATATGTTCGGTACAGAGACAAAAGAAAAATTTTTCTTTTGCGCTTAACATGTAGGCAGCGCTCGAATCCAGGGGGACTATCCTGATCTAGGGTTTGATGTAGTATTGGATTGATATATATTTTCAGAGAAGTACGAGCGGAACAGAATCTTTTAAGTTCAATCATAAACTGGAAAAAAAAAAAAAAACAGGGTGAGCCTACACGACGAGCTGGGAAGAAACTGTGATTGAATTACCATGCACTATCCCTGGAAAAAAACACCACAAAAAAAAAAAATGGGAGCTGTAAGTAAAGATTCTTGCCCAAGTTCAATCACAACTCGCCATAGAAAAGTGTCCACACTAGGACAAACGTAAACGCGTTATCCGAGCCTGGATTGAGCAGCTCCAGCCAACCGTTCCCATTCCCATTCCCTTCCCATCACTTCCAGCTCCTGATAATACTGCACTGGACAAGTAGTTTCCTGGCTTCCCATTGCAGCAAACGACATATACGCAAAATGCAGCCCAGAGCATCGCGACTGCGAACAAACCAAACCCAGCGAAATTTGTGAGACCTAGGATTCCAGCGACGGCTCCAGCAAAGGCGGAAGAAATAAATTTTATAGAGGTGAGAACAAGGGTGTTATGCTGGACATTGGGAGCGTAGAGAAGTTGCGTGGCCGGTGACGCGTCGGAGGACATGGTGGTTCGGAACGAGGAGAAGATTATTCAGCAAGAAACGTGATCTGCTGAACAAGCCTCATATTTTCTCCTGTTCTTTGTTTGTCCTAGCTCAAATGGTTCACCGATCATGATCGATCGAGAATTCTTACGAGTGGTCAAAGCAGACTATCTCCTTCGACCAACTTTTTGAAAAATGGCAGCCAAGTCGTTGGTCTGTGGCGGTAGCTCAGGCTGATTTATTGCTGTGTAACTTATTATGTACAGCCAATCGAATTCTAAGTGACCATAACTGAGAAAGTCTATACCAATTCAGGACTCGTCAGTTGACAATCCAAATCCAGAAAGCTCAGGTACTGAGCCTTGAACCCATACACGAAGGTCATAACTGGCCACTTGGGGCCCTTTCATGTCTATGCCAGGAAGAGGCTCGTCTAGTACAACCGTAACTCAACACGAAGAAGCTTTCAACAAATGGCTAATCGACCTCAAAGTCGAGATTGAATATCAGCTTTTCCCCTACGTCACTTGTTCCAAAACCATCTTGGAACGTAGCTTGCAAGAGGCAACGAATGATCGAGAAAAGGAGCAAGTAGAGGCAGATCATAAAGCTAGGTTTCGAGAATTGGTCAGAGTTGCAGCGGCACACTTTGGTTTGGCGAAAGAGAAGGAAAAGTGGAGATTTCAGAAATGCCAGATGGATGGTGTTGAATGGAGTCGTCCTCCGACGATTACTGTAATCTGTAAGCGTTCATTCTGGGAAATGAAAGGGAATGGCCCACTTACCGAAGGTACTTCTGCTCCTTTATTTATATAGGTCCTCGACCATCGTGGTACACTGACACCTCGGACATCAATACGACCTCCGTTCTTTCATCCGACTCGGATATTCTTCCCTCCGAAAGCCACAGTCCTCCTGACCAGAACAATGATCACGATGCTCCCCAATCTACAGACCAGGGAGACGAAGAAGCATCTGATGGATTCACCCTTGTTAGTGAGGGCGAGAGCGATGCAGGGTCATCACGATCTGACGGAATAGATTTGGATGCAGTCGTTAGTAAAACTTCTGATACTTTATTTCAATCCGTGTTCACCAGCTGACCAACGTGCGCGTAACGGAACTTTTAGATGTCATACTTTGACGAGGCCGACTCGAGACTTGACATCCGCGAGCTGGACCTGCAGAATCGTGAGGAGCAGGTGGTGATGAAGGACAGTAGCATCGATGCCAAAGACGCTGAACTCGCTAGAAAGGAAGAAGCTGTTCTGTTGCGAGAGCTCGAAGTCGATAGACGAGAACAGGAGCTTGGACGGCTGCATTCTTGGCAACAGCAACTAGGCGAGCTCGAGCAGCAACTGATCGAACAGCGAGAAGACATCCAGGCTAAAGCCGAACAACAGGAATCGGAGCAACAAAAACTCGAAGCAAAAGAAGCGGAAATACTAGAGCGAGGAGCGGTTCTCGAAGCTAAGGAGGTTCAACTTGAGCAGATACAGATGAATTTGAGGCGTCGAGAGGCTGGAATGTTGGATAGAGAGAAAGGGGTGCGCGTCCGAGAAGAGAGTGTTGTTTCAAAAGAAGTCGATCTTGGGAGAACGGAGGAAACCCTTCATCGAATGGCAGAAGAGTTTAGAAAGAAGGAAGAGGATGTTCTGCTGGAGCACGCCAGGTTGAACGATGCATTTCACGAGAGAGAGGTGAAGGTGACTAGAGAGATAGAGAGGACGAAACAAATGATGGAGCATCATAAGGTGGAATTGGACAAACGGCAAAAGATGCTAGAGGGGAGAGGAGAGGCGCTCGACATCAAAGGGCGGGACTTGCAGGCGCGACAGCGTCTCATGGAAAGGGAGCATGCTCAGGCGAGGTTCGGGCAACATTGCAGAGAGTATGCGCTCCAAGGGAGAGACGAAGGGGTACAAAAGAGGGAGAAGGCAGTATATCAAAGGGAAGAATTGGTCCAACGAGAGGAGGACGCTGCGACAAAGAGGAACCAGTGGCTGGAAAGTGAAGAAACGAAGCTACATCAATTCCAAGCAAAGATTCAACACGAGGCGGCGGAACTGGAAGAACGATCACGACTGGTTGAGTCTCGCTTGACCATGCTTGGGCAAAAGGAGCTTGCCTTTGCTCGAAGCTGCAAACGCAGCGTAAAGCAGCTGAGATCGTTCGGATCTCTTTCAAATTTGCCTTCATATTCGCCACGAGACACGGAGGAAGACGACTGCGTGTCAGATGGAGAAATCGCAAATGAAAGGGCTTTGTCATTCAGAAAGTCGACAGCCGTACGTACACGAGTATTTTTATCACATATCAATGATGAACATAATGGACTTGAACAGATTGCAATATCACATCCAAGCTCTAGCAGCCCCGGGTGAGTCAACCGTTCGAATATACAGTGGTAATTTTATCTTACCTATCTCAGGTTCATGGATGGTGCAAACAGGTTCACGATTAATGCAGAAACGTTCAACATGGTGGGACACAACCTACATCATTTGCAACGGGCTAGGTCTGAGGGGTGATCTGAAGAAGTTCGGACCTCGACTTCCTGAGTGAAACTACTCGCTTCGTGCTCGATCATGATTTTGGCAACAGCTTGGAGGAGAGGCTGATAGCCGCTTGAAGAACTCAAGGACGCCAGCTCGGTGAAGCAAATCGACGCTGGCTGACTTCGATCCGTGCTCTGAAAGAGAAAGCACTTGCCTCTTCTCGTAGCGTAGAATTACCTGAGTTTGCTTAGCTAGGCTAAGTAGTCGCGGTGTAGAATCAAGTTGTAACGGCCGGCCATTCTCCCGGCCGCGCCGAATCGGGAATTTTACTAGGCGCTTATTATGAACTTCAATCAGAAAGCTCATGATCATTCGAATGAACAGGAATTTCCTTTCGCCCGTATCTCTCCCAGACAGCAATTAAGAATATTCCATGGGTATAGTTCCGATCATTCTTGCATGTGCTATCCACATGTGCTATGTGGGATGGACTATTTATGTGCGTCTATCAAGATATACTTATATCTACAGCTTTCCAAACTCGAGAGCCGACTGCAAGCCTCCATCATGTTTTCCTCCCTCGGATTGTTGCTGCTATTCTCCGCTTCGAAAGTCCTTTCCCAGCGAAATTTACCTAGTAAGTTTTGTGGAAGATCGTATAGAATACGCTCCGCTCAATTCTTGGAAACAGGCACTTTTCCCCATAATTACACCGGAATACCTCCAGGGGATTACAGCACGGCATGGCAGAAATGTGAGTTTCCAACGAATAGGGTTAGGCCCTTTGATAGTTAAACTCCCTTCGTCCAGATTTCGAGGTTTCTCAACCCCTTCCAAATGTAACAAATCCAATTGCGCGAAATTTTGCAGGAAATGTCGGGGTAAACCGTGCTGGGCATCCCAACAACACCCTGTGGTTCTGGGCATTTGAAAGAGAGAACGGGTCCCTTACGGTTTCAGCTGGCGAAAGAGAAAACGAACCGTGGTTAATTTGGCTCAACGGAGGGTGAGGAAACCACATGCCATGATATTCTTGATCATGAGTCGCTCATCTATCTGTCAGCCCCGGATCCTCGAGTCTCGTCGGCTTGATGACAGAAAATGGACCGCTTCAAGTCACAGGAAATTTTTCAATTGTAGAAAACCAATTCAGCTGGGATAAATTAGCCGACGCGTTTTGGGTGGATCAACCAGGTACGGTTCTCAGAGCTGTGTGAACTCGATTGAACAGATGAGTTCATTTTGATTCAGTCGGTACGGGTTTCTCGACATCAGACGCGGCAGGATATGGTGAGTGTGTCGTTTACCGAGTTAATGATATCGCTAACCGCTTTTCTATGTACTTAGTGGATAGCGAGGACCAGATGGGTGAAGATTTTGTGCGAACCATCGATTCTGTGACTCCATCTTGATCCTAACTTGATGGATCAGGTTCAATTTTTGACAAACCTTGTGAAAGTCTTTCCGAGTCTTGCAACTCGGCCATTCTATCTCACCGGAGAAAGCTATGCAGGCACTTTCATTGTGAGTCTCAATTCAATTGTTTCCCGCCGCCTAAGCGGTCACTCATGACCTACAGCCATACATCACAAAAGCCATCTTTTCGACGCCGAATCCTCCCGTCAAACTTCACAAGATATCAATTGGCGATGGAACCATAGGAGATTTTGCGCTATACGAAGAGCTATCAACAGTACGGGCCGGAATTTGTTTCCAAGTTGCCTGATCCACTGATAGCAAATTCGACCCAGGTCAATACGCTCGAAACTTACCCTGAGATCATCGGATTCGACCCAGATGTATTCCAGTATTTCAAAGAGCAGTACGTATCCCGGTCTTTCTGAAATGATCTCTTTGTCTATGGTTCAATAGGGAACATCTTTGCGGATACGATGTCAATTTGACCTATCCCCAGAACGGAACCATCCCTACCATCACTGATCCTTTTACGACCGCTCGCATATTCGCGGCAGACTTTCAAGCCCAGCCCAGGTTACCAGTGAGAAGAAGACTGGACAACAAAGCATTGTTCGCTCGCTCTCACCTCTTCAATAGGGATGTAGACGACTTGCAATTGGAAGAAGGTCGGGTTTTATTGAAGAGGAATTTGACTGGACGCGCTAATGGCACTCTGGATCCTCAATACGGGTGTTTCTTATTCGAGGAAATGCTAGATTATGCGCATAACTTTTCTTTTCCGTGGAGTAAGTGCCAACCTCCTGTTCAGCTTGTACAATCTAAAATGACCCGTCCAGCTATTGGGGAATTCGATGCGAGTGAATCTCTCCCCGTCGTCAGTTTGTATTTACTAAACTTCTTTCTAGCCTTACGACATTCCCGATGCCCTTAATCCAGAGGTCCCTTCAGACCCTAGTGTTTTCCTGAATGGTAGGGCTGAGGTCCCTGCTGTTCATCAAATACAGCTAATAAGCGAGTACTAGATAATTCAACTCGGGCTGCTCTACATGCCCCAATCAAGGAATGGGTGGAGATTTTCGATTTTCCGTTTGGTTCCTCCCCTTCAGAAGGTGAATTTGGGACTATTCCTGCTCCGAGATCGTCTCATTCTGACCCTTTCATAAGTAAATGGAACGAATCCATTTGGTGATCCCAGTTAGTAGTTTCTTCTCTTTTTCTTCAGACCTAAGACTTAAATTTTCTGTACAGGCCCAGCGTATGTTCATGAACATATATTGTATGCTGAAATGGCATTGTCTTACTGCTCAGACACTCACTAGACCGATGGGCTTCATGACCGAGCTGGCTTCCAACGCCAGTGAAAGGGGAGTTGGTATCGTAATATACGAAGGAAACGACGATTCTCTGGTTGCACACCGAGGCTTGCAAGGTGAGCTCTCAATACTTTTTAGATAGACGCCTCACAAACTGTCCATCAGTCGTCATCCAGAATATAACTTTTGGTGGCATCCAAGGATTTACGCGCAAACCAGCCACAGCTTTCACGGACGATGAAGGCAGATTCGCAGGTATTGTTCACCAGGAACGAAACCTGACCTACGCGTTATTCCAGAATGCAGGTCACTTCGTCCCACGCTCTGTTCCTGAAGCTGTAAGTTCTGCCGTCATTTTACCCTCGAGTATTGAATGACATATGCTATCAGGCTTTTGTCTTCCTTCGAGAATTTATTCTTGGCTCAAATATGACTGGATTCGTCAATGGAACTCAGGTTGTCGGCGGGGAAGATAGTGCTCTCGCAGAAGATGTCATGCCTGGCACTACAGCGATATTTTATGGTGCTGGGACCACAGCCTCTTCACTAATTGTTCCAGCTCCAACCTTAGCATCTTGGAGTAGCTTTTTGGCCACAGCCACATCTGTCTCGGTTCAGAACAGCACAGCCACATCTGTCTCGGTTCAGAACAGCGCTCGAACAGCCAATGGTCTAGACCAGTTCCGTCCACTTTCTTACGGTGCTACTTTGAGCATCCTGATTACAATTTTGTTTGCTTTTTAGGTCGCCGTAGAGAGTTTCGAATCGAAACATAATAGGTGTACGTAGGTTTTCTTATCTGCATGGCATGTAGTAGTACAGCCGTCTTGGGTTCCACAAATGCTAGTGTTTTCCGAGACCTTAACAGGGATTACATTGATTCAGAGGATTCATCCGACCCGTAGATCTTCAGCCCATGACTTGACGGCTAGCAGACCATTCAAACGTATTCCACTTTTACGCGGTCGTGCCTTGGGGCCATGACCACTCGCACGGAGTTGTATTTTCCTATCAGAATAGTATTTTAAGATTCCTGCGATGGCTCCCACATGCATCAGCTACATTCCATGGGCAGTCAGTCTTCGCAATCCTCGTGCAATAAGGCATATGCCTTTTTGCGTATTAGTACGTATTCTCCCCCCGATCTTATAAAACAGTCAACAGGTCTCAGCAAGAAAATAGGCACTCTTGATGGTCATTCATCCTTTTCTCCGTTACCTTTTTCTCTTTTCCGTTCCGGTTGTCCTCGCCCAACGGAGCTTACCCAGTAGGGACTCGTTATCCTCCATATGTATATGCTCAATGGCGTCAATAGGCTCTTTTCCTCATAATTATTCCGGAATACCTTCTGGAGACTATAGCCCAGCGTGGCAGCACTGTAAGAGAGACGAACTCAATCGCTCTGATACTGCAAGACTTAGGCTTTTTTCTCAGATTTTGAAGTTACTGATCCGCTTCCAAATGTCACCCAGTCCCTTCCCCGGAGCTTTGCTGGGAACGTCGGAGTTAATCGAGAAGGGCATCCAAATAACACCCTATTCTTCTGGGCTTTCGAAAGGCAGAATGGTTCTCTCACTGCTCGCGCTGGAGAGAGAGAAGACGAACCATGGATTATATGGCTCCAAGGAGGGTGAGTGTAGGTCCAGCTATTTGCCGCAAAGGATCCCAGCCTTTGATTTGTAGACCTGGATCCTCAAGCTTGCAAGGTTTCATGACAGAAAATGGACCCCTCCAAGTCACCGGGAACCATTCCATCTTTGAAAACGATTTCAGTTGGAATAAAGCAGCCGATGCCTTTTGGGTGGATCAACCAGGTATAATCTTGGGCTTCTTGTGCACGACCTCCTGATCACAATCATGTTTTTGCCAGTTGGTGCTGGATTTGCGACCACAGATGCTCAGGGATATGGTGAGCATGTTGTGATTTTTACGCATCAGCTGTCTAATAGCATCTCCAGTCAACGAAGATCAACTAGGAGAGGATTTTGTAAATGCAGCTGACTCTCAGCTTTCGAGCGCTGTTGATTGTAATGATTAGGTTCAGTTCCTTACTAACCTTGTCAAAGTCTTCCCAAGTCTTGCGACTCGACCTTTCCATCTTACTGGGGAGAGTTATGCTGGAACCTATATCGTAAGCATTTTTCTTCCTTCGATTGTGATCATAGTTTTGAGATACAAATCGTGTCTTTACCGTGACAGCCGTATATTACAAAAGCCCTATTTTCAACAGCTCATCCTCCCGTGAGGCTTCGCAAAATCGCAATCGGTGACGGAACTATCGGTGATTTTGCGCTACATGAGGAGTTATCCACGGTATTCCATTTCCGGTTGCTTCTGGTGTTTCGATCTACTTATACTAATATCACTGTAGCTCAATAGCCTTGAAACTTACCCTGAAATTATAGGATTCGATCCGGACGTGTTCCAGTACTTCAAAGAACAGTATGTAGTCCCGCTCTCCGAGTCCCTTGGGAACTATTTATGCCGACAGAGCAAACCTAGAGAGCATTTATGCGGATACGATATAAATCTCACATATCCACAAAACGGTGTAATCCCCGGCACCTTGACCAATCCGTTCTTCACTGCACGGCGTTTCGAAGCAGATTCGGAAACCCGATTTGGTATCACACTCCCCCAACGAAGACCTTTGAGCAGATATACTTTGTTGGCTGCTCGTCATGCTGAGTCTCGGATTGGTGCTAGGCATACAGGTATTGTCAAGGAGCTCGAGAAACAAAGAAATGTATTGAAAAGGAACCTCATTGGTCGTCCTAATGGCACTCTGGACCCTGAATATGGGTGCTTCTTGTGGGAGGAAATGACAGATTATGCTCTGAATTTCACTTTTCCATGGAGTAAGTACGGCTAATATCTGGTGCCTTCTTTTTGATCAAAGGAACTGAGTATTTGTCACTGGATCGCCCTAGTGGGAGGCGAATGGGATGTAAGTGGAGTGAATCTATCTATTTATTTGGATAACTTGTTCATTTTTGGTTGTGGTTAGCCTTATGATATTCCAGATGCTCTTTCCCCAGAGGTTCCCAGAGATGCAACGGTGTTCTTCAACGGTACTTTGTGTGGCATGTACGCTCAAAAGATCTAATTTTTCTGAGTACCTCACAGATAATCGCACCCGGACTGCACTACACGCACCATTTAAGGAGTGGGTGAAGACTATTGATCACACTTTCGGTAATTCTTCACCTAATGGTGAGCTCTAGTTTAGAATGTTTTAGTATTTAACGGGCTGTGAACGGTTTACTTAGTCAATGGATCCGATCCGACTAGCGATCCTAGTGCGTCTTGTACTAAAACGCTTTCGGGCTCTAAACTTCGATTTGACTACTGACTTGGCGATTTAGGTCCGGCGTAGGTCTTGTAAGTGATGGTCCAGAACGAATACTAACCCAGTATATAATAGACCGATGAGCTTCATGTCCGAGCTTGCGTTCAATGCGAGCGAAAGAGGCGTCGGAATTATTATCTATGAAGGGAATGACGATTCTTTAGTTGCACACCGAGGACTACAGGGTAAGCATAAGTACTAATATAGAAACGAAACGACATCGGCTAAGTTTTTTTCTTTTCTTCGGCAAGTTGTCATACAAAATATCACTTTCGGAGGCATTCGAGGCTTTACTCGTAAACCTGCTACGCCATTTACAGACGATCGAGGACGTTTTGCGGGAGTTGTCCATCAAGAAAGAAATTTAACATATGCGCTATTTCAGAATGCAGGACATTTTGTACCACACTCGGTACCCGAAGCAGCCCTTACCTTTCTGAGAGAGTTTATCCTGGGTGAGAACAGAACCGGGTTGGTTGTTGATGATGAAAATGTATTGGGAATTGACGGCGAAGGTGAGGGAAGGAATGTGCACGTTATCGGAGGGGAGGACTCTGTGCTTGCAGAAGACGTGATGCCGGGTACCACGGTGATATTTTATGGATCTGGGACCACGGCCTCTTCGTTGATTGTTCCAAGCGAGACATTGGCGTCGTGGAGTAGCTTCCTGGCTACAGCTACTGCAACGACTTTGCCAAGTGTTGCTTGAATGGTTGATCCGTGTTTTAATAGTCTTTAAAATTTCAATTGATATCCCGGCTGTACCAGATAAGTTCCCTATGAAAAGTTTGTGGTTTTACCCCACTACTTGGGCTCCCCAGTTTGAATCAATATACTTCTAACCCAATGACAAGCCAAAATAAGTCTGCTAAAAATTTGTGGATTTGCTCAGTAAGCAAGTGCATATACTAGAACTTTCTATAACCTTCTATTATCTTTGCTGCTATTTCTCTACTTACATCTCATAGTACATAGTAGAACCTTCTAGATACATGTACTTAGGTATATAAGGCTTGTACTGAAGCCTACAGACAACAATATTATTATCTTAACCTCTTATTGCCGAACCGTTAGATTTGGCTCTTGCAAACATTTTGGGGGGGGGGTTACCTAATGCCAATATCCAAGGTTGCTTGATGGGACTCCTTTAAGCAAAATCACAAATTGCTACCAAGCAAATGAAAACTTTAGATGTTCATGTTCCCTCTCAAGTTCATTCTAAGTAAAAGAGGAAGCAAGCTGTATGTATCTCTGCACAGATGAAATGCTCTTGAGCTCAGGGTATAGTTAATACTAGCAAAGTACTTAGACATCTCAAATTAACTTTCCGGAATTCTGGCTAGAACGACTACAGTATTAAGTAGTAGACTCTATTGAGGCATTTACAACTTCCATATCTAGAGGTATATGCGTCCCGGACCATACATACCATAGTATTTATCAAATCACCCGGTAAGCCTGACATGCCGCTGGAGGATCTGTGAGACAAACATGCAGGTTTCCTGGGCACGGAAAATGAAGAGCTTGCATACACACATTTGAAGATTATATATAATGCCGGGAAAAAATTCCATCATTGGTTTGTATATGTTGCCAAAGACATTGAGAAGAAAATCTGAAAAGCTACTAGGCTCTAGCCTCTAACTGGTCACTTTCCGTTACTACCAGGCCGAGGATCAAACACCTGAAGATCATGACTAGAATGTTCCTCTATCTCCTCTAGCTCTACATCCCTGAAAATCTCTATCTGAATGTGACGTGTAGGAGCACTACCAATGGTTTGCACTGCGTTTTGACTGCTTGGATTGTTATTAAAGTTGCTGGAAATGCTGTTCAATGAGTGTAGTTTAATCCTTATGGTCATAGCATTGAAGGTAATTCCCTGATTTAGAGCGGATGATATCAGATATTGAAAGGACCCCATAGTAATAAGGCCACTTACTACAACCGATGCAACACTTTCGAGCAAAATATACTGCGCATTAAGATCAGAACAATACAACCCTAAAAGAATAATTTCCACAATCAGTTGCAGAGCTGCC
Organism: Collybiopsis confluens; assembly: GCA_013368555.1. Taxonomy (NCBI): domain Eukaryota; kingdom Fungi; phylum Basidiomycota; class Agaricomycetes; order Agaricales; family Omphalotaceae; genus Collybiopsis; species Collybiopsis confluens. The sequence goes on along the minus strand of JAACJN010000105.1, from coordinate 102,585 downwards.
GATTCCACCAAGACTTTCAGTATATAAATGAGTTGACTGCTGCCGCAGGCGGTATTATATGGAGAGGAATCTCGGTGGGTTATCCATATCTTGTAACCCATTAGAAATGTAGTGATAATATTCAAAACAACGGCCAAAGAGTAGAATATTTTGATCCAAGTGGTAAGTTGTGCGTCAAACACTGTTTCGGTTGATGGACCTGCGGTATATAGAGCGCAAACCATGTAACCAGCAGCTGTACATCAAAGACAGACAGCTCTGATTAGAAAAAAACATCTACAATAACAAGGGGACTTGTATACTGACCAGTATTCACCAAAAGTAAAGCTACCGGAAAGAGAATAACTTTCCAATTTTGACCCCACAATATCCAGCAACGATATATCTGTAGCATTCAACTGACCAAAATTCTGGAAGGTATAAAATCGGCTCTCACCGCTGCAGCACTACCTAGATTTTCTTGTGTAGCATACAATGTATCCTTTAGAATGTGGTCCCATGATTTTAAGTTGCTAATGTATGCTTCAGGCCCATCTTGAGTCGATCCATGATCCACATATCCTGCAACCATGCGGAATCCGTTTATTGCCAGATGCCAAGTTGCAATGAAAAACATCAGCGATGAAACACCAATCATAACCTATCAGTGCAATGAAGTCAGCCTTAGATTTAACTTATAATGAATAGTTAAGGAATACAAACATTTGCATGATGATCAGACCTTTGGGTCCGAGTCAGACTACCATGAAACATTGGAAAGCAATAGTAGAGGTATATGGTTGCGGTAAATATGGCCAGAAAAAAGCCTGTTTCAAATCTAAACATAGGAGATTGAGACCTAACAAACTTGCTTGCGCACCATACACAATTCCCTATGAAGCAAGGGTGAGTAATTTCTTTTTAGCGAACTCATCAGATGGCATATGGACCTCAACATAAGCAGCAATGAGGTATGTCTTTTCTAGTGAAAGCTGCCCCATACGTTGATGCTAGAATATGTGGAATGCTGGAATATGTGGAAGAAAGCCTGGGCAGGAAACAGTTTTAACTTGTCGCTGGATATACCAATATATATTATCTTCGCACCTAGAGATGCTGATATATAGCATGTGAGTAAAATGATACAACTGATTTTAATTTTTGGCGCATAACAGCATATTCAAAATACATTGCATTAAAATAAAAATTTAATTATTTTTCCCCTCTGCTCGTGCATCATCTTATACTTAGAAACCATCCAGGCCAGTGGCGGTGGCAGCACGCTGGACGCAATCAGCATCTGTCATTTCAATGTTGAGATGCTGATTAGTGACGAGGAACAGCACTGGTACAGCATTGGTTATTGACATCGGTACTCTGTTGAACAAGCATGATATACGCAGATACCCGCTGGCATTAGTTATGACGCGAAAGATACGGCTGTTACCGTATATACTGTCATGCAAACAATAATTGTACAGATACATACAAAGCTGACTTAGCTATCATATGCGGTTATGGACCTTACAGTGAAGTAGCTACTATTAGCTTATTAAGGATATGGATTGGGATTATGGCATCCCTGAGTGTTCTGACATAATTAACGGTAGAAACGAGCTTGTCTTCTACCTATTTAACATTGACTGGTAATTCAGTGAGGTTAAGGAGAGACAATCAGATCAAGATACATAAATAGAACTGTGGAGTGAGAGGAATCAGAGGATATCTTGTTATGGCTATGCGACTTGAGAAAGTGCCTATGAATTCAAGACAGCTATACTTGTATTAACCAATCAAGGTTCTTTCAACATAAACATAAGTATTATTTTCTGAAATCTCAACCCAGATCCCTAATACATATTTGAGATGGATGTACTAGAATTTTCCAGACGGGACAGAAAAGCGAAATTGTGCCAAGACTTCAAGCATGTCATGTAAAGTAGGTGACCAAAATTTTACAATGAGAATTGCAAGTATGAGATTAACTCTAGAATATTCAAGAACAAAGTTAAATTGAAGGATATTATGATATAGTAGTGTATTATTTCTTACGTGCTGCGGCGTGATTGAAAAATACCCCGACTTGTTGCTGGCAGTGGAAGTGCGTAGAGCCGCGAACTCACACGGAGCCAGAAACACAGAGGTTACGGAGCCAAAAATTTAGTCCCTGTGGGATTGTTTAACACACGTACTGGCATACAAAAAGAAATTCCCCAAGTATGTTTAGGGCAATACAATCGAAGTATATACTCAGAGTAGATACTGCTGGTTTCCGTGCTTGTAAAAAATTTTCCAACATTCCCTGGTGATTTAGGTCTGGGGAGCGACCAAATATTTTCATCAGTCTTCTGAGCTATTGATATCAGGTTTGAAGTTTGAACTTTCTCGAAAGTCAAAAGCTATCTAAAGGACTAATATTAAGGTGAGAGAGAGGTTTAACAATAGTAGTCTCGACTCTCCCATTCACTGTGCTTATATTTGCAATGGACCACGGTTTGCTGTCAGTGCTGTCAGTGCGAGGCTCTGAGTCCGGCCCCGGGGGTCGTCAAAACCGTGAGGGCTGGAAACCAAAACCGGATTTATTGATCATGAACACGGTACTGGCACATTCGGGCCATGTACTTTAATCACCCCGTGGTCATTCTAGAATCGGAATAGTTGATGTCCATGATGTCCGTGTTGATTGCCAGTGGTTGGGCCAGTGGGAATCACCGCGCGAACGCCGAACATGCTAGCATGAATTTGATCTTTGATGATCATTGATGAGTGACATATGGATCATTTTGATATTCCTTCGCTTTTCTCCGCGGATGCTTACATTTATGATTCAAAAAGCTACAAAATAGTACGACGTCCAGCGGTAAGCGAGCAAACCTCTCAATAATTTGATCCTTAGTTTCAATGAAGACAAAGCTCACACAGTTGCTTGGTATGTAGTATCTGCTAGCTACTTCATGGATTACCCCCCCTGTTTTACGCTGCCCATTCAGGGATTCAAATACCTGTAGTAACTGCTCCAATGTACTATGCCACCACCCCTTCCATGGCGGCTGCAGCAACAGAAGCCGGTGCTTTTGGATTCATCGCCGCCGGTGAGATGATCATGATGCTGTTGTGAACACTACACAGTCTGTGCTTAATATAAGACCAGGGTTCACCTCGTCAAGCACCCTTGTGGACGAGCTCCAAACTGTGCGTTCAATACTTGGTACTCCGTCAAAGTCCGATCCCATTCCCGTGGGTGTCGGCTTCCTTGGATGGATTCTGGATCGAACAGAGATATCAGATGATCCCCGTATACCACCTGTCCTTGCAGAACAGCCTGCAGCAATATGGTTTGCCTTCGGAGTGGACCTCGGCAAGTATGTTTCTGAGGTCCGGGCATACGATGCTACGCGAGAACACAAAACGATTATATTTGTGATAATCACTACTGTCAACGAAGCGTTGCAGGCGGCAAATGAATGGGGTGTCGATGTTCTTGTTGTTCAAGGTATGTGTCAGAAAAAAGAGAGATGATCTTTCTGATTTTTTGCTGGCGATGTTATTACTCAGGGAATGAGGCCGGTGGTCATGGTCGGGAGGGTGGTCCTGCCCTTAGTATGCTTTTACCTGCTGTGCTTGAGGCTGTACCGTCAGGGCCTATCATCCTTGCTGCAGGCGGAGTCTCAACTGGAAGTCAGGTTGCATCTCTGCTTGTGATGGGAGCAGATGGTGTCGTCCTCGGATCCCGTCTGCTGGGAACACCCGAATGCATGTATCCGGAAAATGCCAAAGAAGTCATTCTTCATTCGGGTCTGAATTCCACAATCAGAAGTGGCGTTTTCGATGAAATAAATCAAACTTCATTTTGGCCAAAAGGGTACGATGGAAGGGCTGTGATAAATGACGTTGTGAATGATGAAAAAGCTGCGTTGGCCCTCGAGGAACGACTGGAAAGATTTGAGAAAAGCAAGAAGAACGGAGAGTTAAGTCGGCTTATTATATGGGCAGGAGACGCTATTGCTTTTATCAAGGACAGTGCTGATACCAAGGTGTGCCTACTTGACTATTTCAGCAAATGTCTTACCTTAGCACCTCAGACCATCATACACCAGCTCCATAACGACGCTGTTTCTATCATAAAGCAGGCTACGAAGATATTGGACCAGTAGATTACTGTAACATTTTCGATACTTTGTCGAGCTTGATGTAGCTTTTCGCTATACTTATGTACTCAGTGATTTCGTTACTGATCAATGAACGATCCCAAGGGCTAACAACCCTTACCCATTTTGGATTCCGGTTCGTTATCACATAGCTACAGTAATAGTTTAATATGGTTATGAAAAAAGCGGCACGATCACAACGTGGAAAAATTCTTCCTTTTGGGACGAAATCTGGGGACTTTTTAGCAGTTTGCTGCATACCTACCAGCCCTCCCTTCCCTTCGGTCAGAGTCGGGGATCCAGATAACTTCCCAGGCACTTTTCCTGGTATATATATGGTCCAGCCTGGACAATAGCTAGTGGAAAATAATGGAGTTCTCGTGCAATGTCCCCTGCAATATTTCTATCATTCCAAGATGGAATCTCAGGCTGTTTTATAGTATGCCTGAGGAACAAGTCTATTCCATCATTAGATTCCATATTTGCCAACTTTCTAGAGCTATCTGTTAGCTGTGATAAAGCTGGATTTCTGGTTGTAATGACAATATTTCGTGCTTCTGGGAAGAAATAATCCTACTTGAAGCCCAGGATCATCAGCATTATCAAATGAAATAATTCACTCCTCCTTATGGTTTTGCAACCAACTTTTATCAGCTTTCCAAGTCGGTTTAACCATTCCATTTTCTTCCGGACTTGTAACTGATCCAGTGACTTCAGCTTGACACTGCGGTCATGCTTTACCTTTAACTTGCCTTGTTTGTGAGGCAAACCTCCATTCTATTCCATACTGTTTAAAACCTTGCATTTCTCACAGCTTCCAGTTCTTATTTATGTTTAGTATAGTTCTTCAACAATTATCCCTATACATAGATTTCTTTCTCAGGGTTATAAATTATAAATGTCACGTAAAATGAGCATACCATGTCTCAACCAACAGTATTGTCAAAACAGTTGATAGCTCCATATATATGTGACAGGCCTTTAACAAAGTTATCATTGGAAAAGAACGCGATTGGCCAATTACCCAGCATTTACCTCTCCCCAATTCAATCGAACATAATGGGAATCATGAGATTGAGCAGTGTAGGCAACCCATTCCCTATACTCCACCCAACTTTGTAGCCACACCCATTTCCTTTCGCGCGCACGCCCCCAATGGGTTGAACCTATAGATATAAATCATAAGAGTGGGACCGAGCCATTACCTCAAAGTAACACGTAACACACGTACATTGATTAAGGATAGGACACATTTAAGGAGTAGCCTACCTACTACCACTAAAGTAGCAATATCTCCATCAGTCGACCTTGGACTCGTTCACTGAACAAAACGGGACGAACAAACAGACACCTAGCGTACAAAACTACGAAAAAAAAAAATTTCCACCCCACTGCCATTCTGACCCGCTTTATTCAAATGAATTTTCAGTAGGCGCGTGAAGTCACTTCTAAAGATCTGTGGAAGACCCCAAAAGAAAAAGGAAAGATAGAAAACAACTTGGCCTATAGTCAGAATGACTAGACTACAGAGCGAAGGCAAAATGCCCACCAGCGCAATGATCCCATCCGTCCAGCAGCATCCCACCAGAACAGGAACCGTCATCCCCAATTATTGATAGAGATATTGTGATTATATATGCAATCTGAACGATGGACGAAAAATAGGTTGGCGAAGAAAGGAAGCACGAAACAGATGACCTACATCGCTCAGTCCCGGAAGCCACCGGGATTTTCAAAGACACCACCACCACCTTCCATGCAGCTATATTAGGGGAATGAGCCTTAATAGCAGTAATGTCAACTTTCAGCATATGCGCGAATACGAGCAGGGCCGAAAACAAAGCAGAACTCACTGTTGTATGATGTGCATTGTGCAACCGAACAAACTGCTGCTAAGTATGCGCACGGATCATCCAATCCAATCCCAATAGCTCGAAACATACACGAATAGTCGTTTGTCCTCGTAGGAGCTGTATGATATTGTTGAGCTCCATGTCCGCAACGTGGGGTGAGAATCGTTGGCCCGAGGGAGAAACTTGGGCATATAAACAACATTGAGCTCCACCGACTCGACCGATTTTCTTGGCTAGGTATATTGAGGAGTTTTAGGCATCCGGACGGCGGGGGAGAGAGATCTGGGAGTACAGGAAAGACATCAGTGGCCGAAGAGTCGGAGACGAGAAATGGACAGACATGATAGAAGTAGTCCGAGAGGCCCTAGGAAACCTCCACCTAATTTGCGAGCGTCCATCCACAACTAGGCCCACACCAAACTCTGACCACACCAAATACATTGAGCAAGAAAGCCCAAAGAAATGAAGGTGCCTGAACAGAAAAAGAAAAGAAAAGACAAAAGAATGTCAGTGACTGTCTGTGACGAGACGCAGGAAACGAAAGTATTCCGACATTCCCAAGGTCGAATGACAGCATTCCATAATGTCGATGATCCGAGCACACGAGAAATTTGAAAATTGAGGTATGAATTAAAAAAAGAAGGCGGACGTTATTCGTAATGGGTTGGCGTAAGGCAGGCTGGTAGCTATCCGTACAAAACATGAACAATTTTTCGTCCGGGTTCTGGCAGTAATTTCACTACTTATGTACCGTAATGAGCTTGGACTACGAAAGCGAACCAGACACAGGTGGTGTAGCCGACTGAACCGTTTGGCATGCGGGCAAGCAGCGAGAGGGTGGGGATAGCTGAAATGATAAGTTGATGATGAGGGAGGGTGAACGGATATTTCCCCTCTCGAATATGTTTGCTTCACCGTGCCAATCGCGTTGTTGAGGGTTTAGGGAAAAGATTCCGGCCCGGGTGCACCAGTTCTCTGGTTTCAATTTCCGCACCCGCATTGTATCGATCTGCCCTTGACTTTTGCACGAGCCACTCGGATACTTCTACGGAGCATCAGGAGAGTAATACATCGAGGGTACGTTTCGAGCTCAGATATTTGGAGAGGCATGCATAAGCTGGAGAAGAATGAAAAGTTACAACAAAGAGGGGTTGTATCGAGATACCACTGCCTTAAATGTTCCGACAGTTTTCTCGCATCCTTTTTTTCTTGTTGCGGAACCTGCCCAGTCACATTCCATCGAAATTTCGGCCAAGAGACCTTGTGGATTTCGCGATGTTGGCGAGGTATGGTATCTCTTTGGGGGGACGGAGGGAAAACTAAGAACGGAAGGAAGATAAATGAGCGTTGAATAATCCTCGAAAAACCAAAAGAGAGACCTAACGGAACCGATCTGATACACAACCCTTCTCTTCCGAGCCTCCGCCGCGAGGTTCTCCGCATGGAAATTAACTGCACAGCCGCGTACCACAATGATGAAAAAGTCCGGAGATAGTATATGTAGCTTGAGGCCTGAGGCCTGAGGACTAGGACGTGGTCTTCTGAGAAGTCAGTTCAAAAAGTAGCCCAGGTATAAGAAACACACACCTCCAATCTGCCACGACCTACCACCGTGTTCAGGTCAAGATGTCTTCATCTGGAAGCATCTCGTGGAACCGAGCAATACCGTCATTTCGACGATGGGGCTAGTCCGTTTCCGTTTTTTAGATCGACCATAGATGGGAGACGGGGGTCTGCGAGTGCAAGGGAGACCAATCAGTATTGGATAGTGACAAGCAAATCTCGCGAAGGAATTACTCGTAGCCGTGATAGGAAACCTACACTCAAGTTGTAAGCGCCATATCCCCCTATACATCCCAGTTCCAGCGAGTACGCAACAACCACACTGATTGCATGGAATTCCAAAGCAGGAAGAAAAGAAAAAAGAATGTCAGTAGTTAGCCACGACAAGGATCAGGGAGCAAAAATACCTCAAAACGTGAAGCCCAAATGACACCGTTCAAAGTAGTCAATGCCTATAACTTCGTTGATAACCCAGGCCAATAACATCCTGGAGAACGTGGGGGGTGAAAGCGTATCCGAAGAACAACGCGGACATTGGTCACTGTGGTTGGCAATAGGTGGGCTTGCCAAGCATTGCCGGTAGCTATACGAAACATCAGCGTTTTCCTACCGAGCTGGTTATAGCAGTTATTTCACGACGTACTGTCGTAATGAACCTGCTCGGAAGCCTTATCCATTCAAAATCATCGAACCAGAGACAGTTGGTGTATCCGGATTGAACCGTTTTGGCGTATAGGCAAGTAGCAAGGAGAAGGTAAGGGCGAACGAGGTGGTAAGGGGATGGAGGAAAGGCGGGTGAGGAGGAAAGGGAGGGCAGTCTACAACGTGCAAAGAGTCACCAGAAACTCACCGAATCACACGAATCACATCTCGCTTCACCGTGCCAATGGGTTTAGGGCAAAGGTTCCGGCCCGGGTGCGCCAGTTCTCTGGGTTTTTTTTCCGCACAACCGCGTTCATAAAGGAAATGAGCCTCCGCCGCGAGCTTCTCCGCAGGGAATCACCTCCACAATAGCCAGACTGGAATTTTGACAGACTCCGGAGATGGTGTATGTAAAATGAGGGACAGAACGCGCTCTTCAAACATGGAGTCGCCTTTGTTTTCTTCATTCTCACTGACACGACCTACCACCGTTCAATGTCTTCATCCGCGAGCGTCTCGTGGAACCGAGAAAAACCGTCATTTCGGCCGTGGTTTAGTCCATTTTTGTAATGTATTATACAGATGTATTCGGGGGACAAGATTTTTGCGTGCAACCAGTGCGTGGTGCGTGACACGCGTGCGTGCGTGCGTGCGTTTCGGTGCGTGCTAATGACATGCGTGACAGTCCGTGACAAATACTAACATAGTTATACCAATTTTATTATTAGCACAATTATGTACTCTATTCAGTAAAATTACCCAACGAGCCTTAAGCCGCAATGCCTTGGCCGAGTTGTAATCTATATATTAAATATAATGAAATTTGATATTTTCAAAACCTTATTGAAATAAAATTATACCTCAGACAAATATATGTGTCACGCATCTGCACGCACCAATACATTTGTCTGCACGCACCTGCACGCACCTGCACGCACGCGTGTCACGCATGCGTGGGAGAAGTGCACGCACGCACGCACCGCCGAGTGCGGTTAGGCACGCACGCGTGTACATTTGCACGCACCCGCTGAAATTCTGCACGCATTGACACTCCCTTCAATTTTCAGAGAAATATATATAGCAGAATAATAATACAACTAACGAAGTACGCTAAGGCAATCCAAGAACTTTATTTGAACTTTAAATTTAATTCACATCCTCGGGCAATTTTACCTGCTGCGCGAGGCTGCTGAAATTTGCACGCATTGACACTCTTTTCAAGTTTCAAAGAAATATATATAGCAGAATAGTAATACAACTAACAAAGTACGCTAAGAGGCAAAAATTGGTGAAACAAGAACTTTATTTGAAATTTAATTTACATCCCAGCTTTACCTGTTGCGCGAGGTGCAGGTCTATGATTGGAATTATGTTGGGCATCTTTGGCCTGTTGTCCCTTCTCCCAGGCATTTTTCTCTTCCATATTAAAAGCTGGGCCAAACTGTCACCATGTCAGAGTTCAGTTGCTAAAAAATAGGGAATAGTAGAGACAGCTTTAAAACATACCTTAAGCTCTGATTGATTGCCTTTCCTCAGCTCTTCATAGATTTCTGGTCCTTCAGGAAAATAAGGATTCCAGTTCTCTTCATGCATGCCAACATCAAGACCCCACTGCATGTTTCCTGCAACTCCAGCCTTTTTTGATCTATCAAACATGGCCCAGTCAAAAAGCACCATAGCTTCCATATCAACATCTGCAGGCTCTATCTTAACAGAGCCATCCAATGAGCGCCCTGTGTATTCATCAAGCCTCTTCCATGCCTCCTGAAGTATAAAATTTTCAGCCTCCCCATCAATATTAGAAGAGGGACAGTTGGTCATCTCTAAGAATTCTGATCTATACCGATGTGCCACAAGCAAAGTTCGTGCATGAGCAAAGCATAGACCTAAGGAGGATGGATGGGGAGTGCTCATTTTTGTAATTTGTTTATAAATATAATTGTTCAAGCGAGCTTCATCATCTTGGGTAATTCCACCACAATAGTTCCGCCAATCCCCCTTCTGAAGTATGACTGCATTTTGATTCAATACTGGTATGAACACAGACTCCATTTTTCCAGATAGTATATTTTTAGGATCAAGTGCAAGCCTCTGTAGCACTTGTTGATGGGAGTGAAGATAAGGCCAAGACACTGTTTGCTACTGACTTTTCCATTGTAAATATTAGGGGAGCTGCTCTGACCAGTTCTATCTCCACCACTATTCCTTGTAGCCCAATTGACTTGAAGAGCCTTAGTGCTAACAAACTGCCCATGGGTAAGATCCATGGCAAAGCGGCCAGAGGGCCAGCCATTCCATCCTCCAACAAGATTACTCAAAGATGTAAATACTACCCCATCATCATACAATTTACGGAACTCAGCCATAGGCTGTGGATCCAAGGGAGTAAAGCTAGATAACAGAGCGGGATTGGAAAGATCTAGAGGTGCCCATTTGGAAAAATCATGGGGAAGAGATTTTTCAGTAGAGCTTTGAAGCAAAGGGTTCCCAGGACCTGTAATTATGGTGCTGGTCAAAGTACTAGTTGGCCTACCAGTAAATTGATAATGACCTGTCACCTGTGATTTGGTAACTTCTGGGTCAGTAGAGCTAGGAGCGGCAGTATACCCAATGATATTACCTGGAAAACCAAGAATAAGAAATCCAAAATTCAATTTCAAACAAAAAAACTCACTATCTTGGTAGATAGGTAATAACTTGGGCATTTTAGAAGGACGCTGCTCTAAACTCTCACCAGGACCACTTGGATTTTGACGGTAACGTTTTTTGACGCCATTCTTTGGAACAGCCTCATTTTCAGAGTCATAAGAGTCTCCAAAATAAGAAGCCAGGAGCGTAAGGCCATCAAAGAGGGCCTTTTTCATTGGTTTCTGGTACAGTGGTTTGAAACATGAAGAATGGGATGGATAAGTAAGATATATGCGTACAAAGAAGCCCATTTAATGATGATTTGAAGTAGCTGTTGATTTCAAGATAATAGCTATAGTAGTAGCAAGCAGAACAACTTGAAGAGACAAGAAGGGGGGAAGAAAGGAAATTGAGATTGTTTTTAAGCTCTCTATTTCCCGCATCATTACGGATATATTGGCAATTGTGGGTGGATCATAAAAATATTGGCAATTGCGGGTGGATCATAAAATATTGGGGGTGCGGGTGCGTGCGGGTGCGTGCATGTGCGTGCAGTGCGCGTCCATCAAGAAATCAAATTTCTATGATCCACCCGCAATTGCCAATATTTTATGATCCACCCGCAATTGCCAATATTTTTATGATCCACCCACAATTGCCAATATATCCGTAATGATGCGGGAAATAGAGAGCTTAAAAACAATCTCAATTTCCTTTCTTCCCCCCTTCTTGTCTCTTCAAGTTGTTCTGCTTGCTACTACTATAGCTATTATCTTGAAATCAACAGCTACTTCAAATCATCATTAAATGGGCTTCTTTGTACGCATATATCTTACTTATCCATCCCATTCTTCATGTTTCAAACCACTGTACCAGAAACCAATGAAAAAGGCCCTCTTTGATGGCCTTACGCTCCTGGCTTCTTATTTTGGAGACTCTTATGACTCTGAAAATGAGGCTGTTCCAAAGAATGGCGTCAAAAAACGTTACCGTCAAAATCCAAGTGGTCCTGGTGAGAGTTTAGAGCAGCGTCCTTCTAAAATGCCCAAGTTATTACCTATCTACCAAGATAGTGAGTTTTTTTGTTTGAAATTGAATTTTGGATTTCTTATTCTTGGTTTTCCAGGTAATATCATTGGGTATACTGCCGCTCCTAGCTCTACTGACCCAGAAGTTACCAAATCACAGGTGACAGGTCATTATCAATTTACTGGTAGGCCAACTAGTACTTTGACCAGCACCATAATTACAGGTCCTGGGAACCCTTTGCTTCAAAGCTCTACTGAAAAATCTCTTCCCCATGATTTTTCCAAATGGGCACCTCTAGATCTTTCCAATCCCGCTCTGTTATCTAGCTTTACTCCCTTGGATCCACAGCCTATGGCTGAGTTCCGTAAATTGTATGATGATGGGGTAGTATTTACATCTTTGAGTAATCTTGTTGGAGGATGGAATGGCTGGCCCTCTGGCCGCTTTGCCATGGATCTTACCCATGGGCAGTTTGTTAGCACTAAGGCTCTTCAAGTCAATTGGGCTACAAGGAATAGTGGTGGAGATAGAACTGGTCAGAGCAGCTCCCCTAATATTTACAATGGAAAAGTCAGTAGCAAACAGTGTCTTGGCCTTATCTTCACTCCCATCAACAAGTGCTACAGAGGCTTGCACTTGATCCTAAAAATATACTATCTGGAAAAATGGAGTCTGTGTTCATACCAGTATTGAATCAAAATGCAGTCATACTTCAGAAGGGGGATTGGCGGAACTATTGTGGTGGAATTACCCAAGATGATGAAGCTCGCTTGAACAATTATATTTATAAACAAATTACAAAAATGAGCACTCCCCATCCATCCTCCTTAGGTCTATGCTTTGCTCATGCACGAACTTTGCTTGTGGCACATCGGTATAGATCAGAATTCTTAGAGATGACCAACTGTCCCTCTTCTAATATTGATGGGGAGGCTGAAAATTTTATACTTCAGGAGGCATGGAAGAGGCTTGATGAATACACAGGGCGCTCATTGGATGGCTCTGTTAAGATAGAGCCTGCAGATGTTGATATGGAAGCTATGGTGCTTTTTGACTGGGCCATGTTTGATAGATCAAAAAAGGCTGGAGTTGCAGGAAACATGCAGTGGGGTCTTGATGTTGGCATGCATGAAGAGAACTGGAATCCTTATTTTCCTGAAGGACCAGAAATCTATGAAGAGCTGAGGAAAGGCAATCAATCAGAGCTTAAGGTATGTTTTAAAGCTGTCTCTACTATTCCCTATTTTTTAGCAACTGAACTCTGACATGGTGACAGTTTGGCCCAGCTTTTAATATGGAAGAGAAAAATGCCTGGGAGAAGGGACAACAGGCCAAAGATGCCCAACATAATTCCAATCATAGACCTGCACCTCGCGCAACAGGTAAAGCTGGGATGTAAATTAAATTTCAAATAAAGTTCTTGTTTCACCAATTTTTGCCTCTTAGCGTACTTTGTTAGTTGTATTACTATTCTGCTATATATATTTCTTTGAAACTTGAAAAGAGTGTCAATGCGTGCAAATTTCAGCAGCCTCGCGCAGCAGGTAAAATTGCCCGAGGATGTGAATTAAATTTAAAGTTCAAATAAAGTTCTTGGATTGCCTTAGCGTACTTCGTTAGTTGTATTATTATTCTGCTATATATATTTCTCTGAAAATTGAAGGGAGTGTCAATGCGTGCAGAATTTCAGCGGGTGCGTGCAAATGTACACGCGTGCGTGCCTAACCGCACTCGGCGGTGCGTGCGTGCAGGTGCGTGCAGGTGCGTGCAGACAAATGTATTGGTGCGTGCAGATGCGTGACACATATATTTGTCTGAGGTATAATTTTATTTCAATAAGGTTTTGAAAATATCAAATTTCATTATATTTAATATATAGATTACAACTCGGCCAAGGCATTGCGGCTTAAGGCTCGTTGGGTAATTTTACTGAATAGAGTACATAATTGTGCTAATAATAAAATTGGTATAACTATGTTAGTATTTGTCACGGACTGTCACGCATGTCATTAGCACGCACCGAAACGCACGCACGCACGCACGCGTGTCACGCACCACGCACTGGTTGCACGCAAAAATCTTGTCCCCCACTGCACGCACATGCACGCACCCGCACGCACCCGCACGCACTGCACGCACCCGCACCATTTTGGTGCGTGTCATATGTGCACGCACGCACGCACCGGTTGCACGCAAAAATCTAGGTGCCCTATGTATTCAGCGCATCTTCATGATGCCAAAGTTTGGGCAACGGTGTTAGGCGAGTTATCATCGCTGGTACTACGCGATCCATATCTCTGGTGTATCTCCCAGCTCCTTGGTTCTCGCCCTCCGTCTGAAACCCACTTTGTTGACTTGTTTCGCATCTAACGAAAAAGATCTGTGCAATGAAAACACGTTGCAGTGGTCCGAGCCATTAATCTTGGTTAAATACTCAATCCGCATTGACGTAGCGGCAGGAAAGTCATTCGCCTTCCAGCATGTTCGGTCGCGGATGAATTAACATGTCGAACTGTCAAAGTTTATGAATAAATTGTATTCGGGTTCATTTTTTAAAACCGAGGTTGCAGCAAGAAACGTGTTGACCTTGCGGCTACAAAAAAACACCCTCGCCCGGAACCCTTTTTAAAAAAAAGAAACACAGCACCGGATCACTGGATCCCAAGAAACTCGAGCGCAGCAGATACTTAATCTTGTTTTGGGGGTTCCGTCACCCAACTATTCTTCGTCTCTGACCTCCATGGACAACATCTGTACTGTTCCTCCCAACTCAGACATCTCGGGCATAGGTGTTCGCGTTGCCATCTATGCCCAAAACATACTTTGCTTCCTACCTGTCATTGTGCATCTCTGGGATGGAGAAGTGTCGGCGGACGAGATGAAAGGCGTCAAAGATCAGTCCATTGGCATGCTCGCTATTGCTTTTGCTATACTCATCTCCACCATTGTCGAAGCCTTGACTCAATCAACGGTAACAGGACAAGCAATTGATAGATTCCACGCGGCCATCATTCTTGATTTGAGCTGGATGAACAATACAAGCACCTGGATCTGGTTCCTCCTCTATGCCCACCACCGAACTCGATCCAAGCAGGAGCCCATTGAGGCTACATGGAATGCCTGGTGGGATAAGGGTCTATACTCCCCTCTTCGGCGCATCTTCGATGAGACTAGAAGTAGACAGGGCGCCTTGGATCGAATTCGTGCATTCATACTCTCTCTTTTCCACCTGATCGCAGATGCTCCGGTCTTATCCATCGGATCTGTTCACCTCTCCCTCATGGCCGCGGTCGGAATCTGGCTTTGGCATGATCCGTCCAAATTTAGCCCTGGCAGTCTACCACCAGGTTGTGATTCAACCCTATCCCTGACAATCTTCGGGAGTGCAGTTTCATTTGTCTCACCAGCACTCCGTATCTTTTCGTTGATCATCTACGGTCTTTTTCTCATTCCCGGTCTCAATCTCATCCCCCCTTTTGTCTTTTTCCTTTCCATTCACATTTCATACAACTGGTCTCGGCGCACTCACAAGGGATTTTGGAGCTGGTGGCAGAAGGCATACAATAATATCAGGGGTGTTTTTTTCCCGGCATATAAACGCATCGCTGAAGGTATTCTCTGATTTTACTCTGATTTTGAGAAATGTGACTGACTGTTCCTGTTCCCACAAGATATAGAGATGGTAAATCCAAGGACCACAGACGCGAACACAAACCCATCTTTTCAACATCCTACCACCATTCCTACCTATACTGGTGCTCTAAATGCGGGTTTGACAGCTCTTGTTGTTGTAAACATCCTTTTCATCATCGACATTGAAAAGACACTACAGAATGTACTGACAGAATCTGGAGAGGATGAGTGGGGATTCGGGCAAGTACTTGCTCTGCTACTTCTCGTTCTTCCACTACGGGACACTTGGAATGCATTCAATGATATTCGACACAATCTCATTGGTGCTCAGAAGCAGCTTCAGGAGCTTTTCATCCAGAGTGCAAAGGCAAAATTAGATACTCTTGCGCTACAGAAGCTTATTGAAAAAGGGGCCATGCTACAAAATCCTTTAATGACACCGGAGCATGGATGCAACACGCTTTTTCAGGTTTCAGCATACTATGGAAAGGTGGACCTGCTTCAATATCTTCTGGCTAATGACATTCCTGTAGATTCAGGTGGTAAGAACATAACTTGGGTATCATTAGACTTGAGTGCATGTACTGATTGCGGTCTAAAATGGACGGAAACAGCACTTCAAATTGCGTGTTCAGCAGGTCAAATTGATGCCGTAAAATGGCTTCTACTTCAAGCAAATTCAGACCCAAACGTCACGGAAACAGCACTTCAAATTGCGTGTTCAGCAGGTCAAATTGATACCGTAAAATGGCTTCTACTTCAAGCAAATGCAGACCCAAACGTCATTGGTACGAAAATACCACAAGTGACATGGAAAATTTTCATGCGAGATTTGCAGGAGGGGATTATGGTACAGCATTATGTGCAGCCACTGCAAATTGTCATCTAGAGGTGGTAAACCTACTCCTTACCAATGGAGCCAAAGTGGATACCCAAGGTTGGTTTTGGAATCATAAAAACAGGAAAAATTGCGCGTGTGTTAAATGATACTGCAGGTGACCAGTTTGGAGCACCACTTCACGTTGCTGTGCTTCTAGAATCCGGTGGCATGTATATGGATATTATTGGGAAATTGCTGGAAAAGGGCAGGTCTGCGGATCCAGAATGTGAGTATTTATGTGCAGACTTGCAGTCAAAGTGGGCGATTATTGGTCCGATTTTTGTGTCAATTACTTGGCGGTTTGATTGCGTGCCAGCCAGGAAGCTCCTCCGGAGTCATCTTCTTGAACCGCAATGTCTTGACACTCAACCCTTGATGGCTGCATTCCATAAATTATGGTTCAAACACCAATTGCTATAAGAATCAGGCGAGTCAATTGTTTAGATGATTTTCCTAAACCTTTCATATTGAATTGCCGAAATAATCAAGGGTAAAAAATCGGGCAATAATCACCCTACATTGAAAGATGCATTTGACAAAATTAAACCTCTAATTTCAATTGAGCAGGGAAACGTCACAGGGTGGGGGCTGTAAATATTGCAGCAAGAAGGTCGCATAGATCATTAGAAATCCGTTTGAAAGAATCTGGATTACAATTGGTGAGCGAGTGATTCATCTTTGGTATAGAAAAAAAAAGCTAATAGGGCAAAAGGTGAGTCACAAGAAACTATACTTTAATGGTGATACTGATAGGGAAGACTGAATCGCTGAATGTGAGTTCCAGGCTGGAATCATTTACTACATGACCAAGTTAATGACCTGGACTTTTGCAGCACTCATGGGCATTTTGTAGCACGAGGTAAATCACAGGTTGAATGATTTAATTGACGCAGAAAGTGAATTAGTTTCAAAGTCTGCAGTGGTCAAAAAGGGGAGTTGCAGGTTGAATCATTTCCCGATTCCATGCAGCCACTGATGTTGGAAAAGAAACTAGAATGTAAGTTGAACTGCGGAATACCTTAAATGGATGCATGTTGGCGGCGGGAATTGCTGGCCGCGAAGTTGGCGGGTATGTGGCAGATTTGCAGCTGAAACGTGCGAATACTGTTTACATTTGGCCCGCCGAGTTTGGTGCATGAACTAGAAAGTAAGTGTCGCCATGTGACCGTGCCATATCTGCTCACCTGCCATTGACTTTTCACTGAGCAATATTACAGGAAGTAAGTTTCATTTTGGATTTTGTGTATGCAGTATTACCAAAACTGCTGATGCTGCCATCACCATCAATAGGGGTAAGTTCAAGGCAGAACACTGACAGTTTATCGGTCCTCCACCTGCTGACTTGGCTGCATCCACCTGGCACTTTCCTTCTCTGTATGGGCAGGACCACTGACTGGGGTTCCTCCATCTGTAGCAGGTAAGTTTGGTTCATTCTCACCTATTATTGATTACCAGGCCACCAACTTGAATGCATCTACCAGGAAGTGAGTGCTATGCTGGAACGTGCTGTGTCTGTATTCCAAAGGTTTCTAACTTCACCATCTGCCCTCACCTGCGATCCATTATCCACCCATGGATCATGCTGAATTCAGCAGATTGTAAGTTTCTCATTCGAAGTCTGTGTGTCTGTAGTACCCAGAATGTTGACCGTTGCCATCTCTGCTTGCCTGCCATGTATCATCCACCCACTGATTTGGTTGCATCCACTAGAATGTAAGTTTCCCTTGGGAATTTTTTGTTTCTTTATTACCAAGACTGCTGCTGACTTTGCAATCTCTGCTCACCTGCCACCCACCATCCACCCACTGATTTGGGTGCATCCACCAGCTCGTAAGTTTCCCTTTGGAACTTTGTGTTTCTTGATTACCAAGACTGCTGCTGACTCTGCAATCTCTGCTCACCTGCCATCCACCATCCACCCACTGATTTGGTTGCATCCACCAGCTCGTAAGTTTCCCTTTGGAACTTTGTTTTTCTTTATGACCAAGACTGCTGCTGACTGCTCACCTGCCACCCACCATCCACCCACTGATTTGGTTGCATCCACCAGTTTGTAAGTTTCCCTTTGGAACTTTGTTTTTCTTGATTACCAAGACTGCTGCTGACTTTGCAATCTCTGCTCACCTGCCATCCACCATCCACACACTGATTTGGTTGCATCCACCAGCTCGTAAGTTTCCCTTTGGAACTTTGTTTTTCTTGATTACCAAGACTGCTGCTGACTTTGCAATCTCTGCTCACCTGCCATCCACCATCCACCCACTGATTTGGGTGCATCCACCAGGAGGTAAGTTTCCCTTTGGAACTTTGTTTTTCGTTATTACTAAGACTGCTGCTGACTTTGCAATCTCTGCTCACCTGCCATCCACCATCCACCCACTGATTTGGTTGCATCCACCAGCAAGTAAGTTTCCCTTTGGAACTTTGTTTTTCTTTATTACCAAGACTGCTGCTGACTTTGCAATCTCTGCTCACCTGCCATCCACCATCCACCCACTGATTTGGGTGCATCCACCAGGAGGTAAGTTTCCCTTTGGAACTTTGTTTTTCGTTATTACTAAGACTACTGCTGACTTTGCGATCTCTGCTCACCTGCCATCCACCATCCACCCACTGATTTGGTTGCATCCACCAGCGAGTAAGTTTCCCTTTGAAACTTTGTTTTTCTTTATGACCAAGACTGCTGCTGACTGCTCACCTGCCACCCACCATCCACCCACTGATTTGGTTGCATCCACCAGTTTGTAAGTTTCCCTTTGGAACTTTGTTTTTCTTGATTACCAAGACTGCTGCTGACTTTGCAATCTCTGCTCACCTGCCATCCACCATCCACACACTGATTTGGTTGCATCCACCAGCTCGTAAGTTTCCCTTTGGAACTTTGTTTTTCTTGATTACCAAGACTGCTGCTGACTTTGCAATCTCTGCTCACCTGCCATCCACCATCCACCCACTGATTTGGGTGCATCCACCAGGAGGTAAGTTTCCCTTTGGAACTTTGTTTTTCGTTATTACTAAGACTGCTGCTGACTTTGCAATCTCTGCTCACCTGCCATCCACCATCCACCCACTGATTTGGTTGCATCCACCAGCGAGTAAGTTTCCCTTTGGAACTTTGTTTTTCTTCATTACCAAGACTGCTGCTGACTGCTCACCTGCAATCCACCATCCACCCACTGATTTGGTTGCATCCACCAGGAAGTAAGTTTCCCTTTGGAACTTTGTTTTTCTTTATTACCAAGACTGCTGCTGACTGCTTACCTGCCATCCACCATCCACCCACTGATTTGGTTGCATCCACCAGTTTGTAAGTTTCCCTTTGGAACTTTGTTTTCTTGATTACCAAGACTGCTGCTGACTTTGCAATCTCTGCTCACCTGCCATCCACCATCCACCCACTGATTTGGGTGCATCCACCAGGAGGTAAGTTTCCCTTTGGAACTTTGTTTTTCGTTATTACTAAGACTGCTGCTGACTTTGCAATCTCTGCTCACCTGCCATCCACCATTCACCCACTGATTTGGTCGCATCCACCAGCGAGTAAGTTTCCCTTTGGAACTTTGTTTTTCTTTATTACCAAGACTGCTGCTGACTGCTCACCTGCCATCCACCATCCACCCACTAATTTGGTTGCATCCACCAGCGAGTAAGTTTCCCTTTGGAACTTTGTTTTTCTTCATTACCAAGACTGCTGCTGACTGCTCACCTGCAATCCACCATCCACCCACTGATTTGGTTGCATCCACCAGGAAGTAAGTTTCCCTTTGGAACTTTGTTTTTCTTTATTACCAAGACTGCTGCTGACTTTGCAATCTCTGCTCACCTGCCATCCACCATCCACCCACTGATTTGGGTGCATCCACCAGGAGGTAAGTTTCCCTTTGGAACTTTGTTTTTCGTTATTACTAAGACTGCTGCTGACTTTGCGATCTCTGCTCACCTGCCATCCACCATCCACCCACTGATTTGGTTGCATCCACCAGCGAGTAAGTTTCCCTTTGAAACTTTGTTTTTCTTTATGACCAAGACTGCTGCTGACTGCTCACCTGCCACCCACCATCCACCCACTGATTTGGTTGCATCCACCAGGAAGTAAGTTTCCCTTTAAAACTTTGTATTTCTTTATTCCCAAGACTGCTGCTGACTGCTCACCTGCCACCCACCATCCACCCACTGATTTGGTTGCATCCACCAGCGAGTAAGTTTCCCTTTAAAACTTTGTATTTCTTTATTACCAAGACTGCTGCTGACTGCTCACCTGCCACCCACCATCCACCCACTGATTTGGTTGCATCCACCAGCGAGTAAGTTTCCCTTTGGAACTTTGTTTTTCTTTATTACCAAGACTGCTGCTGACTTTGCGATCTCTGCTCACCTGCCATCCACCATCCACCCACTGATTTGGTTGCATCCACCAGCGAGTAAGTTTCCCTTTAAAACTTTGTATTTCTTTATTACCAAGACTGCTGCTGACTGCTCACCTGCCATCCACCATCCACCCACTGATTTGGTTGCATCCACCAGCGAGTAAGTTTCCCTTTGGAACTTTGTTTCTCTTTATTACCAAGACTGCTGCTGACTTTGCAATCTCTGCTCACCTGCCATCCACCATCCACCCACTGATTTGGTTGCATCCACCAGCAAGTAAGTTTCCCTTTGAAACTTTGTATTTCTTTATTACCAAGACTGCTGCTGACTGCTCACCTGCCATCCACCATCCACCCACTGATTTGGTTGCATCCACCAGCGAGTAAGTTTCCCTTTAAAACTTTGTATTTCTTTATTACCAAGACTGCTGCTGACTGCTCACCTGCCACCCACCGATTTGGTTGCATCCACCAGTTCGTAAGTTTCCCTTTGGAACTTTGTTTTTCTTGATTACCAAGACTGCTGCTGACTTTGCAATCTCTGCTCACCTACTATCCACCATCCACCCACTAATTTGGTTGCATCCACTAGGAAGTAAGTTTCCCTTTGGAACTTTGTTTTTCGTTATTACCAAGACTGCTGCCGACTTTGCAATCTCTGCTCACCTGCCATCCACCATCCACCCACTGATTTGGTTGCATCCACCAGGAAGTAAGTTTCCCTTTGAAACTTTGTTTTTCTTGATTACCAAGACTGCTGCTGACTCTGCAATCTCTGCTCACCTGCCATCCACCATCCACCCACTGATTTGGTTGCATCCACCAGCGAGTAAGTTTCCCTTTGGAACTTTGTTTTTCTTTATTACCAAGACTGCTGACTTTGCCATCTCTGCTTACCTGCCATTTACCATCCACCCACTGATTTGGTTGCATCCACCAGCGCGTAAGTCTCCCTTTGGAATTTTGTTTTTTATTCTTCCCAAGGCTGCTGACCTCCCTGCTCACCTGCCATGTGCCATCCATCCACCCCGCTGACCCTGTTGTGTTCACCAGGAGGTAACTACTTCTTTACACCATCTTAACCTCTAACAATCACATTCTTTCATTTCTAGCTTGTATGTATCCCCCATTGATCAATGTTTTGTCATTTTCCTATATCCACTCACCTTGTCAACTCCTTTCATAGCAAGTGAGTTTCCACTTGAAATCTCCTCCTCATACACTTTCCAAAGACTCGCCCTAATTTACTTCCCAGCATGTAAGTTTTGCACCATATTTTTCGACTGCTGTGGACCCTTGCCAGTACATCACCAAAAGTCTCTGCAATTGCAGTACTCTCTTTATCTTTAGCACCCCGAGTCTTGCGAGCTTTTCCCTGAATAGCATTGCACTTAGTCGGCTGCCTGAGGATAATATGATTTTAAATTGAGCTGTTGGCACATCGATTGCAGGGACCTCCAGGGACTTGTTGGGGTTCAATTTCCGGCTGGAATCAACCCCTGTGATGTGAAATGACTGACCCTATCTTTTTTTTAGCTTGTACGTTTCCACTCAACATTCTTGTCTGTTTTCTTATCCCTCCTCCAACTTGGTATATTTACTCGCAGGAGGTTTGATCCAGCCTCCAATTATGAAATCCTCCCTGCTAATCTTCTTTCCTTCATTAGCAAGTTAGTATAATTCTTCATTCATACTCATTCACTTTGTAAGTTCCAACATACAATTACTTACCTGTGTTTTGCCTGCTGTGCGCTGATCTTGTTTCCATCACCAGCCACAATACATTGCACAGGAGGTACGCTATATAAATTAACCTTATGATGTTTCCTCATCGTTGTATCCAGGAGCAGGCAAGTCATTATTCTTCGCTGATTTCCTCCTTGCCTGCTTCAATATTTCAGTATATCTCCAATTTCAGAATGTACACTTTTTAAACCTGGGTCTTTATCTCATGTAGAATCTCATTGCATTTTAGATTGTAAGTTTTTCCCCTATGGTTTACATCCTCATTGTTGAAACCTCCCGCGCCTCATTGCAATATCTCAGTTTGTGAGTCAGAGTTCTATACTCATGACTCCGTTCAAATTATTCCTCGGTAACTCGAACGTTCAATACAGCGTGTGAGTTCCTGGCTCGATTACTTAGTAATTGTACAACTTAACAGCCATTGTTTTATTCGTTCAGGATGTGAGTACTCCGTAAACCAGCCCAAGCTCTGCTTCCTGAATCATAATCTTTATATGCTTTTGCATAGGCTGTATGTACTATGCAATATGGTAACATCATCACAGCTATTAATCCTACATGTCCCAGCGCGAGAAACTACAACAACTTGTCGCGAGAGATTCACCCTCTCTCAACAAATGATTACGGCTTGACGCTGAAGTCATACACATGGCCTCCAAGTTCCCCCACCGGTAAGTTGAAACTCCGGTTCACAATCACAATAGACTTTATTTCACTTGCTACTTTAATAGAACTTTAACTCGGTTTGACACCGATTCCGACAAACTCGACCTGGCTTTTCTCTTGATTCTATATTTAAGACTGGCGCTTTGTAGTTTCTCCACTTAGCTTGCTATGTATACTGTCCGATTTCGTTCAATACGTCAATCACACGTCACAAGGGCTTGAAATGTCCAAAAAAAAAATCGCCTGTCACATGTCATATTGGAGTCTGTTGAATTCATTTTTCCATCAGATTTTATTCGATGTTTTGGTGAGCCGTAGCTCCGGAAACATACAGTATACATAACTATCCGAAATTTCATCAATATTGGCTTGAAATGTCAAAAAAAAAATTGCCTGTCTCATGTCACATTGGGGTCTGTCGAACTGATTTTTCAATCAGAGTTTATTCAATTTTTTGGTGAGCTGTGGCTTCTGAAACATACTATCTACATAACTACCACAAATTGCATCAATCTTGGTGGCAAACCAATTAAGTTCGGAATTAGTGACAAAAATTCGGGGGTTGTCACAGGCTGCTCAAATCTCTGTCAAATTCAAAATTTCGTCCACGCGGTCACAGGTCACAACCCATGCCAATTGAACGAGATGGGACAGTACATCCTTTCTTGCTTCTATGACTGGCGTTTGAAATTCTGAATCTCTCACTCTGTATGTACCAAGTTGACAGTTGAGTGAAACATAGAAATCCAGAGATGAATCTGTCAGACCGTCTGATTGAAGCATTAAAATCTATGAATGAATCAGTTTGGGCATTTCCAGGAATGCAACCGTGACATAAGGGAGTATATCTCAGTAACATGTACCTACCACTGTACTAGTGATTCAAGCACTTGGAAGTGGGCTATGCCATTTGCGTGTGGCTTGTACACTGTACCTACTATGTACAGGTCCGAATAAATTCACTAGGAGCTGCCTGGAGGTTTCAGGGCCTCGACCTAACCCTAATACTGCAACTTGCTCAACTTCAACTGCAATTCCAATTTCTACTTCCAACCTTACAACTCCGAGGGCCAGACACGGCGACTTTGGAGCATCATACCCAGCTTCCGCGAAGATAGTCGGGGCATAAACCGTAATAGCAGCAATACCGACCCATCTTTGAAAATACATCCGCGACGACTCATAACAACGACTCAAATAAATAAGAAGAAACAAGAAAAAGAACTCACTCTTGTGTAATCTGGAACCAAATGGACAGCTGCACCTTCCTCGCGATATGCAAATCACCCGAAACATGTTCCAACAGTTGTTCATCTTCACATGTTTCTTTTACAACTGAAGATGCATGATATCCCCAAGCTCTGTGTTCCGCCACAAGACGGAGTTTTTTGTCTTGAGCCGAGCGTTGAGAACCATTTTTGGCACGTCAACGAGGTAAGACTGATCTGGATTCGTCGATTCGATCAATTTTCGCCAGTCATCCTGAGGATTTGGGCATCCAGAGCCTGAGCAGGGAAATCTGGGAATACGCGTACCGGGCACTCAAAACTTTTGGTTCAATCGTCTATATTATGCTTGGGCCCGGGTCCCGGGATAGCCATGAGTCCTAGTGGTGAGTTATAGGCACCACGGCACCGGAGGAGTGGAGAGAGAGTCAAGGTCTTGCTTTGGATTAAGCGCCCAAACCTTGAATGATAAAAATTGATCGTTCGTCGCATTGGCGTCTAGGCAAATTCAAAGCATGTAAGACGTATGGACAAGTATTGATACAATAAATTGATATGCAGACAGGTCAATGACTGCGAAAATAAAAAACAGAAAGCCAATAAATAAATAAATAAATAAAAATACAAGTAATTGACCTCCAAAATCAGAAAAGAAAAAAGGTCTAAAAAAAGGAACAAAAAGGGAAACCTCTCGCACGTCTCTAGTATAGTCCATCCTCTTGCTCTCTTAGCCGACGCCCTCTGCTCTTGACGCAACACCCGTGTTCCGGAATCACCGTTTGCTTCAACGACGGCTCCAGTTCCTGACTTATTAAATATAAGATGGAGCCAACATGGGTAGGTGGCCAACAGCGGAGAGACCTAGAGGAACAACGGAGGAGGGTGTGCGTGCGTGTGTGAGGTTGAGGATCCGGGGGCTGGGTGCGCGCCCTGTCGTGCAATGGGGATGAACCGGGTGACGTCATCAAGGATTGTCATCGACGCCGTGCAAATGACTAGATAGCAGGGGGGCAGTCAGGAAAACAAATAGCCGTACAAAGACTACACACGGACTTGAATACCGGCCACGACAACGGCCATTGATGCATGATGAGTCAGACTCGTCGACGGGTTTGAGATCCACCGCAAATCCTCGAATACAAAGACGAGGATGGGAACATTTGTCAAAGCACTGGCAGGATAAAATAGACAATTTGGGAGGCACGGTTGAGCTGTGCCCTAGCTTATGGATTTGACGAGGAAAGTCAATTGCGAAGAAAAAAAAGATACTGTTTTATGAGAAGAAACGGGGCTGAGAAGCGGACCGTAGGATTTAACAGGTAATTGCGAAGACGTACAAGCTGATATTCCCCCTACTGCAGGATTTCCACCTTTTCATTTGCTAGGGATAGTCATCTCGAAGGACGGAGAGTTAAGTCGGCTTATTATATGGGCAGGAGACGCCATTGCTTTTATCAAGGACAATGCTGATACCAAGGTGCGTCTACTCTAAGGTGTATTGACTATTTCAGCAGATGTCTTACCTTAGCATCTCAGACCATTATACACCAGCTTCATAACGACGCTGTTAAAGCAGGCTACGAAGATATTGGACCAGTAAATTCGTGATTACTGTAACATTTTCGATACTTTGTCGAGCTTGATGTAGCCTTTCGCTATACTTATGTACTCAGTGATTTCGTTACTGATCAATGAACGATCCCAAAGGATTAGCAACCCTTACGAATTTTGGATTCCGGTTCGTTATCACATCGCTAATAGTTTAATATGGCTATGATTCAACTGTGGTTGAAAATGGATCCAGCTTATAAGGCCTGATCAGCCGCGTTACTATCTTTGCATTTGGCAAAACCTAAACCTCGACGTCTTGGAAAACATCCCGAAATACACTGAAGTTTCTCTCCCCATTTCCTGGAACGCTATACACTGCAAAGACAATTTTGGTGAATCGGGCCTTGAACTCGGGTTCGAGGAGGATATCACGCATCTCGGAAGCGACCAAGCGAGGAGGACAGGCGTATGCACCACATCCCATTGCACCTAATGAGAATGATTGATATTGTATTCTGCTATCAAGTTCACAACAAAAACATACCCAACACCAAGATCGTTCTGCCATCCCATGCTGCCATCCTATACACTAGCCTAATCTTTTCCCTCAAATCCCGCAAGTCCCTCTCCAACATGAAAAGCTGTTTGTCTGGTGTCAGCGGTGGTGCACAAGGCGCAGCAACTGTTATGACAGAGACGATTCGGCGATCGGTAGTGGGTAGATCAACGCAGTCGTGGTCGAGGTCGTCTTTGAAGATGACTACACCTGGAGAGTAGACGCCCGCGACGGATTTGGGGCCACGATTTGGCCAGGGATAGTATGAAGGGAGAAGGGTGCGAAAGAGAGTAGAGGAGTAGCAGAGGGCCTCTTCCTGTTTGTAGCAGTCCAATTAGGAAGTGCAGTTGACAAACGACCGGCGGGACAGAACGCTACCTGAGTCTTTGATAACGTCGTATCCCAACCGCCCCCAGGATACCTATCACTAGCTAGATTCAACACCGCAACCTTGCCAGTTGCGTTCTCTGTATCTTCATCGATCAATCGGCGAGCAAGAGTGAACGAGTCAGAATTAATTACTTCGACTCTGGAAGCCTTGCGTGCTTCGGTTTGGGTTGTAGAAAGCTCGGGGAGAGCCTTCATCTGTTCAGATAGGAAGGTGGAATCGAGAGTAGCACCTTGGGAAGTATGTTCCGCGACGATATCTGGCGTTCGATTGATGGTATCGATAGAGACTGCTCGACGCTGAGCCCAGGTGAGCGTGCATTTCGATACTGTTGCGGTTTCTGCCATAGTGAGTTTGAGCTGGGAGGGTCGAAGGAAGATGGATGTCGACGGTCAAATGATTAGGATACTCGGACCGGTCTCGGCACTTCTACTATAGTCACGTGATCGACCTCAACTCCTTACAACAAACGACTACGAAGACGGGCTAGCAAAGCCAGGCGATCTCTATCTTCGCAAAATGCCGCTTTCTTTTTCTTCGGAAGATAGGGCGAATCTTATCTCGGATATTTGGGGAAACGGCCAGTGCGATTTTGCACTTCTTTCTGGCTAACTTCAAACAGCTTCTCGTCAGGTCCTGGTTTTTTTTTTTTTGTGTATTTACCGACATTTTCCGGGATTATCCCGGCAATCAAGGCAAGTCTTTGAGTGCTCTCGATAGCTATTATCCTGCGGGAACTTAGATCGAATCTACTGACCTCGTCAAGTCCTTTAAATTTGGTAGTGGTCGGCCCTTCAGTTAGCATTCCAAAAAACTCCCTGAACACGGCAATAAACAAGTGACAATTGGTCTCAGTGTTCTCATTCACCCTCCGGCAAAACGGACACGGAAGTCAGTGATATTTATCAACAGGTGTTCGTCACATCATTCAGTTGCCGCGCGATAACGACGATCGGTTTCGTCCTCTACCCCTCTTGATTTTGGGTGCTCATTTATAAGAAAGTAATCGTGGAAAGGGTTATTCATAAAAACTTCCACTTCGACGACCCTGGCCGTAACTCAACTTACGTTCGAAAGCCAATTAGTTTCGTCCTGCTATCAGAAAAAAACATGTCCAAATTCGACAACAGTCATATCACTGCTCTCACAGCCCTGATCAATCAAGCCGTACAGGACGTTATCGCTGAATACGCAGCCGCTGGACAGGCCGTTCCCTCTCTCGACACCCTGATTCCTGGCCCGTTTACGGTTCCAGAGGATACTCCGGCTCGGCTGGCCAAAGCCGTTCAGATCATCGAAGCGGCGTGCGCTCAGCTTAGCTATACAGTTACACCACCTGGCTCTGTTATGGTCAATGTGAGTCTTCCAGCATTTTCTCGATTTATGTCTTACTGATACGTTCTGTAGAAGGCATTAGAGGTACGATTTTTTTTCCAGCTCATATCCTATCGCTCATGGCCGCCTCAGCACGAGGAACCGGCTTGTCTCCTCGTCGTGACCGAAGCCAAAATCGCAGATCATCTCCTTGACAAACCCGAGGGGATCGCAGCGACAGAACTCGCTACTCGCTCTGGACTCCCCGCTCACAAATTAACCCGTATCCTACGTCTGCTGGCAACGAAGCACTGCTTCAAAGAAGGTAAGATGCATTCACACACTTTCTATTCATTGCCCCCGCAATGTAATAGCTAACCCACCTATTTTCCGAATCGTCCTAGTCAAACCGGGAGTATTCGCGAATAATCGTTTGAGTATGAAGCTCCTATCGTCCGATCCAGTGTCTTCCATTGTCGGTCTTTTGTGAGTTACCCGCCGATGATGCTTACTGTATCCTAGCCTCGATCTCTAACATGTAAGCATTCCTAGGACCGACGAAAGTCTTCGAGCATCTGCGTATCTCAATGATACCTTGACAGACCCTTCAGAAATGGACGGCGGTATTCCATTCCGACGTGCCACCGGGTACCCCTTTTTTGATTACCACAAGTCGGTTAGTTTGTCTCCATAGGTTTGGAAGTACCTCGCCGTGATGTTCCTTTTTTTTCATAGCGTTTGGGAAAGAAGAAAGGTGAACGGTTTCCGCGCGCTATGGTCGGCTGGGGAGATGTGACTGGGAAGGGATTTCTTGCCAAAGGTATATTGAAAAAAAAAAAAAAATTCTACATTTCTAACCACTTGATTTTGACCTTCATTCTTTCTATTCTCAAATTTTCAGTCTATCCATGGGCATCCCAAGCGGCGGACACAACCGTCTGTGATATCGCGGGAGGAAACGGACACGTTACCATGGGTCTCCTCAAGGCCCATCCGCATCTCAAGTTGGTGTTGCAGGATCAACCGCAGGTGATAGAGATGGCTAAAGAGGTATGTCACAATTCATATCGTAGTTTTTTTTCCATGCTTCTCCGGTCGATAACAATACCTGACTCTCAGTTTTGGAACACACAACATCCCACTGCAATCGAGAAGCGGCGTGTCGAATTCGAGCCATTTGATTTCTTCAAGGACACTGCGGTAGCAGGATGCGATTTCTATTACATCCGATCGATATTGTACGTTCCCTCTAGCATCTGTAGTTGAAGTGCTGACATTGTTTTGTCATAACTAGACGAGACTGGCCAGATAAAGAGAGTGAGCTTATTTTGAAGAATGTGAGGAAGGCTATGAAGCCCGGAAGTCGGGTTATCATTCGTGAGTACATCTCAACTTGCAATTTGCTTTATCTTTTGTCTTATTTTCTACATTCCAGATGATACTGTCCTCCGCGAGGCCGTACGAAGGAGCACATCGTCTTCAAACGGTCAACACACTTCGCTTGATGCTTTTAAAGTACACTTGGACACTGCGCCTGAACCTCTCTTACCCAATTACGGCGTGGCGAGGGTCAGAACGTATGAACTCGATATGACGATGATGAACTTGCTCAATGCCCAGGCAAGGACACTGGATGAATTTATTGTTCTTTGGTGAGTTATTGTTTTACGGGTGGGAGGATTTATAGCCAATCAATTGAGGCATCTTTCTACTCCAGTAAAATGTGTGGCCTCAAGTTTGAGAATCTTTATGAGGCCGGGGAGACAGATCTAGTGGAGTTTAGTCCGATTTAAAGCACTCCTCAGGGATGTGCAGTAACATTGTGATCTTGTGATACATTGTATAAGTATAGTGCTTCTCCTTTTAAAACTCACTGCATAGAGATAGTATAGGATCGTTGTTTTCAATACCACAGTGTAACACACGGTTACACACTATAAAGTGAATCTCCCTTTCCGGACTCAAAAAAGCATCATCAAACTGCTCAATTAACATTCAGAGCAACAACCCATGAATACAATACTTAAGTGACTCTCACTAGTAACTACAGGGCCGAGCATGGTTCTAAATTCTCACTAGGTGTCAAGGTGAGAAAGAAGCTACATCTATCATCTCGTTCAAATAAATTATACACTTACAATGCATACTTATCATTCTATTCCTTATTTTCGTAACAAGTGACCCTTATTTTCATAACAAGTCACTTGTTACAAGTGTGGTAAGTAGTAGAAATACATGACAGTCATGTTCCAAATTCCATCTTACAGAATAAATATGGAAGACCGTTTGAGTTTTGCTTGTTCTGATAATCTATCCTTTTGTTCTATAGTACTTGGAATTACGAGTCCGGAATGAAGTGAAGGTTTGTCTTTGTGGGGTTGTTTTTCGCCCATATTTAGCAACTTTTTCTCATATTTGTACTAGTCTCTCATCAAATATTCAGCTCCACCACGTTCGGCTTCCTTCCATGCAAACTCCCTCGCGAAATAACATTTGCGGCGTATACCTCAGGCTCAATGAACTTAGGTCTCTGAATTCGAGAATGATTTATGTATAGTGAGGACGATAAGATATGTATTCCTGGTTACTGTTGTTACCCAGTGGGTGCCAGTGTTAGTCGACAGCATGTTTGACACGTGTGGACACTACAAAACGATTTTGTTCCATACTTTACATTTTACTGTCACGAGCGTTTAAATAGTTCAAACTGGCTTCTTTAGCTTGTGGTCTTGTCGTTATAGCGGTTCTTCTGGAGCTTGAGGACATGAGAAAAAGAGAAACGACGGGCCGGACTACTCTGACCTTTTTCTCAAAAGAGCACGGGGCGGTATGGTACGGAACGGGCCAGCAGAGACTTGGAGCGAACGGCGGCTGTTTGTGAGGGCCACGTGCTCGGTAACGAAAACGGAAAACGGCACGGATGGACCATACCGTGACACTGTTGTGCCAGATTGCAGTTTTCAATCCTTACGCTGCCTTGACCAATGACGGATGTAGCGCATGTTGGTGGATAATCTGTGAGAAAATATGGGTGTGTTTAGATGTGGTTAATTTGGTGGGAAATAAAGAATCAAGATGGGCATGGATTACTGAGCATTCGACTAGATTCACGGGTGAGTCGGTGTTTGTGTCTTTAGCTGGATGCAGCAAAAGGCAGGCAGTGCAGCAAAAGGCCTGCCTGCTTTTTGCTCTATCCAAAATAGAACTTGAGACAGCTGATACAGGGGCGGCCCGGACATCTTTCCAAGGGAAGAACCTGGAGCCAGCTTCAGTGTTCGCTGACTCGATGATATTTTTTCCCGAAGATCCCTTGCCTGCAGTGAACCAAATCACGCCCGAAGTTTGCGAGGCTCGAGGTGTGTAGCTAGGCTCACGAATCACTCCACATCATACTGCAGCGTGTGACAGACCCTGCGGCCTGCCAATTGTACTCAAGAGTCAAAAGTTCCCATTCGAATTAATCTTGGCCAGTGTTTCCGTCAACTGCTCTCCTCAAAGGGTCCGAGCCATTACATTCAACGTTAACATTACATTCTTACTTCACAATATAGCAGAACCACTGCTTGTCTCCGGCCAAGTATTACACGCTCTCTCGTGTTTACAAAAATATGCATCTGCTGCGATTCCACGCCAGGCAACGAGGGCTCATATATCTTAACGAGGTTTAAACGTGGAATTGAAGGTCGAGTTTGCGTTGCTATACATATGTTAAATAATTAAAAATAATTTCTCGATGTGCATATGTACCTGTCTGTTTTTAAGCGGGTAACACGCTTTCTAATGAAGTTATGTTCATGACTCGTGACGTCTATATTTCTTCCCAGTGGATTGATGCTTTGTTTTTTTTTAACGCATGCATCAATAAGTCTAGGCCAGCTGAGACTATCTTAGTTCTGCATTATGGCTAGGCACCGTCATTAATTGAGGGAACAGCCTTGTAGCGGCCTTGAAAGCGGGATAAATGCTTGCTGAATCCGTCGAATACCGAGGCCCAACTGATTTTTTCAGATTCAACTAGGCAGACTACGCATGTCATCTTTCAGGATTTTGCAAGGCCTCAAATTCGTGCATTGAATTGAATTGAATACTCGGTGCAACTGGGAAGGGTGCCCAGAAGTGGTCCCAAATCGTGCATGAACACGAGCTTCTTCTTCCATCAGTAAAGTCTGTTTCCGGTCTTAGAGAGAACAAGAGACAAGGTCATCTCGGAGAGGATGGAGACTCGGATTCACAGGGAATAGACTCGGGGACATTGTGATTGCCACAGTTACACTTACTATATACAGTGCTCGCGGTACGTACGGGTAAGTCGCAGGCAATCTCAGAGCAGTACGGAGATCTGAAACAAACATCTAGTCACCTGTCCGCGGAACGCGCAAGAGCTTGACTAATGCCTTCGGCTTACATTTTTAAACAGCTTTTTTTGGTGAAGATTGAGAAAGGTTTGGTGGTGATCTCTGCCGCCACAGTGATTGCTTGCCAAATACGGTATCTTGAAGCCTTCCAGACTTAGATACTTATTTCGAGCATCCAAATACACGACTTGAAGGTTTGGCACTCAACTTGAAGTATCAAACCTTGCGATTGCTTTCTAGCGGTCGCCGCTAGCTTTGGGTGAGAACTCCTCAGACAAGTTCTGACTTCGTCTGCCTTCTCCGACGATTAAATTAGCAAGGGCTACAAGCCTTAGTACTCTTGATTCCCCCAAACTGCGGGGAAAGCCATTGTGTGAACACATCCGAGTCGTACAAGGGATGATACTTGACCACCTAGAGCGTTTCTCACAGGAATTTCCTCGGATTGATCATTATTAAGTGATCGCCTTAGGCAACTTCAACAAGTTGAACTTTGACCCTTTTTTTTCAAACAGAATACTACCGATCAATTAACTAGAACTGCTTTTACTTCAATCCTCGGGACTACTATCACCGCTCCCAAAGGGCCAACGTGTTAGGAAAGAAGGAACTATTACTAAACGGAGTCGACTGCTCAATGTTCAGGCACACTCGAAGCCCGAGTATGGAAAACCTGGTCGTTGCCCTGACACATGGCCCATGCCATACAAGACGGTAGATTGAAGACTACAGTGGTAAAGGTTGCAAAGAAGCTGCACTGACATATTCACCCTTACGTCTCAAAAATATTACAATCCGATGTCGATGGAACAAGAACAAGAGACTCGGACCGCCAGCTCAAGACGCAGTACTTAAGGCTAAGGATTTGTACCGATGAAGTACAACCCCCCGCTCTTGAATTCTACCACTCTACTGAAAATATGCAGCCTATGATGAGCATGACGGTACGCTTCCGACTCTTGTGGTTTTTTATGACATGTTTCCGATCTCTCTTATAGAAAGAGGAAATCGCAGAAGCCATTCAGTCGTTGCTCTCAAGGTGTTCCATTCCGTACCAAAAGCCCCCAATGGACGAGCCGTTCCTCGAGCTGTGCTACAACGAAGCTAGAAAAAGAGGTTACATGGCGGAGGGCTCTGAAGAGCTCAAGCCCTTTATTCTGCTAGGCGCCACTATGTCCTTCACGGCCTTTGCGCACTTGGACGATACAGCTGTTCAAGTCTGGATGGCGTTGATTACAGGTGCAGCAATCTACTGTGATGATAAATTTCTCCAGGACACCGGCTTCCTGGATGTGTTTTGCGAGCGACTCTTGCGGGGACAGCCGCAAGCCAATCGTGCTTTGAATGCTTTTGCCAACCTCATTGTCGAGACAACAAAGTACTTTCCCCCGTTGACAGCAAACATGATTATGACATCTGCTATGAATTTTGTTAACTCAATTATACTGGATAATCGAACAATGGGAATGGAGGTAAAAACATGCATATGTACCCTTTATGGTAAAAATTCTGATGTTTAAAATGTTTGTCCAAGGTTTCTGCTGCGGCCGATGATTACCCCTTGTATACTCGAATAATGTCTGGACTATCAGAG
Organism: Collybiopsis confluens; assembly: GCA_013368555.1. Taxonomy (NCBI): domain Eukaryota; kingdom Fungi; phylum Basidiomycota; class Agaricomycetes; order Agaricales; family Omphalotaceae; genus Collybiopsis; species Collybiopsis confluens. Next base: position 68,467 of record JAACJN010000105.1, on the reverse strand, counting down.
GTGTATGCTATCACACTTTTCCCAACCCACCTTCCAGTCAATATTTTTATACAAGCCATCCCCAGTATGAGGATATCCATTGTCGATGTCAAGTAAGTGTACTTTCCTATACTGGGCGGGCGCGCTCTAGCCTCTGGAGCCCTCATAACGTTTATCTTGACAGTGATATTCTCTCCTTTTATAAGGAAGAACTGGCGGGGGAGACTGTCAACCACATCTCGCTTTGGGCAAAATCTCGCGGATGCGACAAACTCCAGGCATTGTATGCCCTTATCCAGCAGACGGTTGAGGCGCATGAAAAGGTAGTTCAAATTCTCGAAAAGGATCCGGCGGCGTTGGATGCGTACTACAATTTTTCTTCGGGATATGTTCAGTTTCATACTGTGCTCGACCACAGGTACCATTTGGATGAGTTGAACCTATCCTAATGTGATCATTATTGAATAATTCTTCGTGCTATGATTGTGGGTAGAGCGGAATGGCCTGCTCATACTCGTACTTCAAGTTGTCCGCCCTTCCTCTCCACTACATATCATTTTCTTGAATTCCTTCAAGTTGGTTCTCTTTTGTTATCTCAATTCCTTTCTTTGCTACACGCACTTTATCCTGTCACCGCTTTATTGTCTGTGGTGAATGAGTACTAGTCCAAATCCAATACAAACACCTGTCTCTTTGCCTTTTCGCTACTATTCCTCCTAATGCTCCTAATTGTGCCTTTTCTGTAAACTGACATATGACCGCCATTGAGTTTTGTTTTTGATCCGATGGCCCCTTTGCTCTCCACCTTCATGATCCACGTTGCCATTGCAGGTCCATTTCAAGTACCATTCCAAGTACCGGAAAATGGCTAGAGGTTCAGAGGCTATCTATTGATCCTAGTGCGAGCTAGATTGGTACGTTCCTCTTGTTTCTTCGATTTTCAGGAAGCATTGCCAGTATGCTCACAAACAGAGTCAGCTTCCATCCTCGAGGGCACGCTCTACTCTGCGGTATTTGGTCAAAAGCCCTGGGTAGCTCAGAATCTTCGACCCATGAGCCATACTGTGCCTCCCGACTCCCTCAAAATGTCACATGTACCACCGCGGGACCCGTCTCCTCGATCCTCTTCAATAGCTGTGTCAATACAGCTCCGTCAGCTCAGTGTTAATGCAGAACTGTATCTGTAAGGGGGAATTTGTACCTTTGAGTTACGGGCCTTAGTTATCATACAACTGAACTCGAACAGTCTATATAGCCATTACAATTTGGAATGGACAAATGTTTCTGCATTGGATCAAGCATTCTAGAGTACTTCCATGGTTACTAGTAACCACAGGTCTGGCTCCCCTGAATTCTCTTTGCTTCATTGCAGCCCTAATCTAGATTAGAACACCCTATGCCCAGCTTAACCCCGCAAGCTCGTGACAATTCATTGGCAACTCAAAATGAAGTGCTCCGAGTCAATCTCTGCACTGAGTGACTTGAATTGTGGGATATACCCTTGGTAAATGTGCGCCCATTTTCTATCAATGAAACAAGGCTCTTATAGATTGTCTCGAGCTTGAGTCTGCTAACTTTGCCAAATGTATCACCATGTATGGCAAATTGCTCACTTTCGACTTTAGTTACTAGTATTCATCGGCACTGTTAGTAGCTGGAGAAAGGGTGAGATTTACATTTGGGTATTGATACATTATAGACTGTATCATCCAGCGGCCAGCCTTCGCAATGAATCCTGAATACTGTCCAGCAAGAGGCGACAGAGATTAGGGGGGGGACCTCAAAAAGGGAAGGAGTCTCGCCCAAGGGTCCACCGGCAACGACACTCTAAACAGAAATCATTAGAAATCATCAGGGTCTATGGTTACAAAGATGTTCCCATGTCAAACTCGCGTGGCGACTTTTGTGTGTCCGATCTGAATCTCTGTCGCCTCTTGCTGTCCAGGACCCCAGTCACATCTGTCATTCACCACGTCAGAAAGTCAAAGCATGACCTTACCCTTGACTCGGAGGAAAACGGTACATGGGGAATAAATTTGAGGTTTGTCTGACAACATCTTTCATACTACAGATCGAAAGTTAATAGGAAATTTAGGAAATTGTTACGAGAAGTGGTCCATTCTCCCGCGTCCGGTAGAGAGCTAGTAGTGTCCTACATCTCCTATTGCATGTCAATTTCATCCGAAGCATGATCAAGAATGATGGAATTACAATACGCAAATGAAATCATGGCGAACAAAAGAATCTACAAACACAGCTTCAAGACCATCTGTGCGAGACTGTTCGAAGTACGTAACTATTATTTATAGTATTTATACTGGACACCATACCACGAAGGCCCCATCACAGCGGTCTGCCTCAACTGGACAGAGCGCTTGCAGGTTGCAACTTGAGATACTACTATAGTAACTCAACTCATACACCCTTGCTCATTAATACTCTTATTTGCCAATTGTTCTCAATGAAGACTCAAGAGCAAAATAATCTATATGTCCTTGGTGTCAATACAATCATCAATGTGATAAATACAATTATAACGTCAACAGGCTATGGTATGGATCACTTCTGTGATTAAAATGTAGTGATTCAAGTTGGAGTTTCTTACAGGAGCAATGGTGCTGATGATGTTTGTCGCCATGCACTACTTGAGGTGAGCTAGATACTGGGATATTTACGACTACTCGTTGATCAATGATGAATTATCAGTAAAAAGCAGCGGACAATCCCTATCATTGCTCTGGCTACATGTTGCATGGTGATATTTGTCCTCTTTACGGTTCAATATATCTATTGCTCCGGCCTCAACTTGCTAGCCATCGCTGCACACACCGATGATTCTCCCGGGCCGCAACAAGCTGCTAGTTATGCGCAAAAGGCGCAATACTTGGCCTATATGGTTGTTGCGGCATCTCAGCCAGGGCTCGTGCGTTGTAATTCCACTGCTCGAACTGCCATGGTAAACTTCATGCCTTGCTTTAGATGTATCCTGTAGGAGACGTGATTGTGGTCTGGAGAGCATGGGTGTTGCTACAAAGAGACAAGTCCTATAAAATTCTTCTTGCAGTGCTTATGTTAGCCAATTTAGGTATGTACACAGCAAATGAAAATGTGCTAGGTAAATAAAACAAGACTTTGACGTTGTTCATTTATCACAGGCATAAGTATTGCAGACATTGTGTTGGACTACATTCATATTCAGTCGGAGCTACAGGGTATCACCAACAGCATGGACTGGATCATGTGCATTGGTCTCCTCCTCATCAATCTGTTTGCTATGCTTTTAATCGGGTGGAAATTGTGGTGAGTTTCCGTCATGCCATCAAAATAAAATCTACAATGATTAAAGACTGGAATGGATGCATAGGAGTCACCAGCGCAACGTGGAATATCTTGTTGCAAGGAGCAACGGTCACCAAATCCAGAAGATCATGATTCTTTTGATTGAGTCTGGAGCACTCATAGGCATTACACAAGTAATGAACCTGGTCTTGAACATAGTCTCGGCCTACGATTCGAATCTTACAACAGGGTTTCTGTATACTTATCACGTGTTTACAGCGCTAGCTCCGGTTACTACTGTAAGTCCACGAGATTAGAGTTGTTGGGAATATGGCTGATCCGGTTCATTTACAAGGCATGGTATCCGCTAATTGTTATCATCTTGGTCAACACTGGCCACTCTCCTGTACATGCTACGGTACATTTCATAGACAGTGACATCCTCGCAGAGCATCCGCCGTGAACAGGACCACGATGGGATTCTTTAGCACCCTGATGTGCTGAGTGCAATGGTGAAAGCAAAACCAACACCAAACACACACAATACTAAGTTCATAGGGAAAGCAGTTGACTTAGAAGTTTATACTTTTAAAAGTAACAGAGGGGGTGGGTAGTAGTGGTAGAGTTTTTACGAGAACACAAGTTTCCAATGACCAAAATATACCAAGTTCAACAAATCCACAAAACACACAACCAAAACACCAAACTGTTCTGAGCACTGACACCAAACACCAACTGGACTTTGACAACTGCACCAGAAGCCAATTGACATTCCCTGTTTACTAGAGCACTAGTCAAATGAGGGGGAAATCCACTGCTTGTCCTTTTTCTTCATTTTCCTCCTCCTTATATACATTCTGAGTGGTCCCAAAAAGGTACTACAGTCATATCAACCCGGACCGGTATTTTATTGTTACGAGTGCGGAACGAAGTGAAGGTTTCGTCTTTGTCGGGTTGGTTTTTACCCGTATTTAGTAACTCTTTCTATATTTGGGGTCAAACTTCTTTTGAATTCCGCTCCACGCACGTGACTTCTTGGCTTCCTTCCATGCTTTCACCGTCGACGTGATCACCTCGTGCTCTACTCAAACCCGCATATCCTCCGGGGGTCCTTCTTGATCCCTCCGCACATCTGCCGCGCCTCGTATACTTTTAAAAATGCTACCGCCTCCCTCGCACATCTAACTCTCGCCATGGCGTCTGAATCCCACTTCCTAGTTGTTTTGTACGTCCTCGTTTAAATCATTAGCTTCCCGACGCTAATCACATCCTAGTCAAGACTGCTATGATATCCTCCTCGCTATGATGCCTTTCGTGACCTTCATGCTTTTCGGCGTGTGTGTCGCTGGACGAATCATATCATTTCAGCGTTCCTGCGCCGCGCTTACCGACCTTGCAATGTGTACAGCAAGTTCTTTACCACCCTGGAAATAGCTGCCTTCCGGTCTCTCCTGGTGTGTCATTTGGTTGCGCGCATGCCATGTTACTCACCCATTTGACGCAGGGTTCTACTGATGCAATCGTTTCCGGCTCCACTGCATTACGATTTTTTACGCGTGAATGCTTCGAGCACTCGGATCTAGATGTTTACTGCACTCTTCCTAGGTCTTTTGCGTTAGGCCTCTTTTTCCTTTCCTCGGGGTACAAATTTGTTCGTGGGGTTCGTCAAGCGGGCGATCTCGTTTCCGATTTTGCCCGGGTTTGCTTCGTTCGGCTCGTGCGATGGATAATCAAGACCCCGACGCTCACCCGGCCTATCCTTTCTCGTCGATCGAACAGGTATGGGACTTCAGGAACTCGGCTGGGGTCACCATCCAGCTCCTCGTGACACCAGGCTCTCGCTTCACTGCCATCCGCACTTCCACTCCTGTACGTCACTGCTCTCCTGCCCTCCTTTCTTTTCTCACTTCATCTTGCAGCCTGCGTCATGAACGTCTTGACTCTTACTGCCTCTACCCACGACTCACGCTCTTCGAAAGAACCACTGTCCTGCTTAGCGCTCAAAATCGACTGCTCGATCGTGTTCAGCAACCCATGCTACCCGAAGATACACCATTATCTCCCGACCCTCGGTATTTCATTGCGCTTCTGGGCGAGCCGATCTGTCCTTTACTACGCCTCGCTGGCTGGGCAACCGCAAAACTTTGAGCGTTATCTTCCCCTCACCTGCACCAATCCAAGATCAAAGCTCAACAGCTGGTCCCATACCATCAATGATTCGGTACTCTCAATGAAGTTCATTTCTCACACTCCAGGCTCTATATCGTGTCACCTTGCGGTGATATCTTATCTTCAATTCAACTTGGCTCCTATGGATTCACATTTCCTCATCAAGGACCCGCGCTGGTGTGATACAGAGTACGTCCTCCTAGTCTTTTATTTTCTATCTTTTGGGGTATTAACGCAAGGTGAAAAGGTATCCCTTCACATTGCTGCTCAATACCGTCCATTCTCTCCGCTCTCGGTTATCGAATCGAGGTTTTACCGTACAACCTGCCATTCTTCTCACACGTGAGGTCTTCCGACAGACGCGCGGCCGGCTCTCACTCGGGACCTTTTCTCCATGCCCACCGGAATCATTGTATCAGCGTATTCGTATGGGCCTTACCCGTAAAGCTAAAAAAAAAAACTATTCATCATGGTCGCCGCCAGTTCTCGTACAGGTTCTTTACGCCTGTTCGTGCATACACTTTGTATCGGTATTTCGTCATATTAATTCAAACATACAAGAATTGGTCTTTCGTGCGCTTTTTTCACCTCTACTTTTTCCATCTACTCATTGTACTCTCAGAATTCTGTGATGCCCTATTCTCATAGAAAAAATGCCGGTCTTGCTATAGTTGTGTATCTTGCTGTTTCTGAGTCCATCTTCGGCATTTCTCTGCATTTCTCCACAGCCAGAGTAGGATCTTACAAAGATTGAACGACTACGATTCTGTGTTTATTCATGATGGAATGGTAAACTATGGTATGATGTTGAGCATGTGGATCCTTTTCAATGCAGGGGTGGAAGTCCTTCTGCGGCTGTTTACACTGCGGGAAGGAAATACAATCATACTGCTTGTCCGTGACATGATCAGCTTGACTGTCCAAAACAGTCAATCTGATTGAACTAATATGCGCTAGAGTGCTATAACAGTTTGATTGTTTTTGGCACTCAATTTGATTGTCATTGACAATTAAAATAAATGCTCCCACCAATCAATACAATTGTTCTTGACACTCAAATGGACAGTCATAAACAATCATTCTGAGTGTTTTTACCGCTCCACTGGATGGTTTTTCATACTCACTATGATTGTTTCTGCCGCTCAACTGGATGGTTTCTCATACTCACTTTGATTGTTTTTGACAACCTTAAGGATTGTTCTACACAGTCAATTGGAGTGTTATTGACCATTGACAGGACTGTATAAGGCAGTCAACCAGAGTGGTCCTGACATTTGAAAGGACTGTTTTACACAGTCAATTGCCAAGGTCCTGACACTCAAATGGGCTGTTTTACACAATCAACCAGAGTGGCCTCAACAGTCAAAAGAGTTACTTTACGCAGTCAACCCAAGTGTTCTCGACAAGCAAAAGAACTGTTTTACACAGTCAATCAGAGCATTCCCAACAGTCAAAAGAGTTGTTTTACGCAGTCAACCCAAGTGTTCTTGACAAGCAAAAGAACTGTTTTACAGTCAATCAGAGCGTTCTCAACACTCCAGAGGACAGTCATCAATACTAGGAGACCTTGAACATTAAGCGGCACATAAGTATGTATTTTTCCCCATAAAGATTGTAAAGACAGTCTAGCAACATGAACAGTAGAACGTCCATAGAGGTAGCCTGGGAGAGGAGGGGTGGGGGATGTGGACAGTGGCATAGAATGATTACAATAGTCTAATGATCGTAGAGGTAGCGGGGAATGGTTACACTGGTCTAATGATTGCAGAAATAGTAGGAAGAGATGTTTACAATGATTTGATGATCATCGACGTAATGGGGGGAGATCACGGGTAGCTGTAAAACGTGAATTCAGGTAAGGCGGTAGGAAGCAGCTGAGCCGAGACTTACATGTGCGAGAGGACAAACATTTGACTGTCGGAAACAGAAAAATACCCACAAGAGAGTAAGTGGCGGAGGAAAAAAGACAGCAGGAGCAGATGGAACTCACATTATCTCCCATCTGTCTCAGTGATAGTAGAGGCGCAAGGTACCCACTACCAATCTTGTCGCTCATTGAGAAAACAAGAGCGGAGCTACTACCGAGAGGACAAGAAAGAGCCAAGACACTGAGTGGTAGGCCACAGCGTAATTGTAGATGCAACGCTGTCACAAAATGAGCAAAAACACTCGGACATTCAAATATTCAAACAAGAAAAAAATCTTACCTGTTTGCTGTTGTCGCAGAACCATTCGCCTATGGCACATCCAGAGGCGGTGGTAGCCACATGAACTCCACCAGTTGACGGAACGACAAGGACTCCGCAAATTTGGCTGTAGAAGTGGTGTAAATACATGGATTGATGCTAATTAAGCCGAAAAAAAGCTGCACGTACCGTGGATGTCATTGAGACCCCAAACACAACCACAATAGCGTCACCAGCATCTATGATAACATGGTATTAGACCAAAGTAGACAGAGCAAGGCATATCCAGAACCTAACCAACGTTTCCACCAATGGACGTGCCTGCAATGTCAAATATCGAAGAAACCGTGGAAGCTGCTGTAGTTGACCCAGATGTGATTGACAGCCAGGGGAAATAAAAAAAAGGAGAGGAAAAGACAAGGAGTAAGTGGCTGCTGACGTAGTGAGAGAAGTTGGAGGGAATACGCCCCAGGTTTTGCGGGAGTATTGGCACAAGGGCTCTGGCCGCTCTGCAAAAAGAAAGAACTTCTGGGTCTGTTAAAAATCCAAAAACAGGATAGAGATGAGATACCTTTCATGCAGAAGCTTTGCAGCGCTGCTATTCCCAGTTCCAAGTTTTGTAGTGAAGGAGAAGCTGAACGAACATCAACATCACGTGGGTTAGTACCGGACCAATCCGGGTACTCGGCGCTTGCTCACCGATTTCTTTGACCTCGGAGTTGCCCTTTACAGTGGTCTATAGCCCAGGGGATCTACACCTAAGTCTAGCAAAGAGAGAGATGCAAAGTCTTGCATATATTGAAGTTATACATTCATAAAAATTGCATGCCTCGATAAGATCAAGCGAGCGAGAAAATGTTGGCTCTTCCGCGCATTGGCACTTGTCAAGCGGAAGCCAGAAACAAGTTTTGTGCACCTCAAAATGAAATGTGTGGCTCTGATAACCCAAGTTTCTTATATCAGCTATTCTTGATACTTATATAATGTGAGTCTCATATACAAGGAAGTGGACCAGGCGGACCAGCATGCCAAAATTCTTTGAACAAAACTGTGTACTACAACGAATCAACACTTTTCGGAGGATTATAGTAAGTACTACGATACCAAATTATACTATATACTACAATAGCTCAACTGACTGCAAGTTCTGTGGTATATACGTGATTATATGTAACTGACTAGAGGATTAAGTAACGTAAACTAAAGTAAATTGAGCGCTTTCAGGCGACAAGAACAAAATGCAAGAATTAGACGTGGACTGCAGTGCGGGATCAATGCATAAGGAGCATAAGGAGAGCAATGTGATACTGATTAGAGCTGAGTACCTTTGGAAAAGCGAAAAGCGAGGTGCCTAGCTGGGTCGAAATCTGAGAGGTGGTCCAACCTTACGAATAGGCCGTCCGACACCATTCCGCATTGTCTATGAGCAAACAGCACTGGTTAGAAGGTAGGGAGCCGAGATAAACATGATTAACATACACCTCTAGATAAATTAGCTGCAGGAGGGTTCTTGAGGCGCAGTATTTTAGCAGCTTAACATATGTATTCATAGGCATGCAACGTACCATGGATGTATTATCTGTCTTATCCGTTAAACGAGGCTTTTTCCCCCTTTGCCCTGCTGGAGCCTTGGTTGCTTTCACGGGGCTGGGGGGTTCGAGTTCATTTCCCATAATATTCTCAAGGTCTTCGGCAGCTTTGCGCTTATTTTTTCTCGGAGAAGGTGTTGCTGCGGCCTAGCATATGAATGTTAATAAGACAAGGTTTGCAGAGAGATTTCGGATGTTTACCTTTCCTTGGAGATCTTTGGTAACTTTGCGCCTCTTTGTTTTCGAAAGAGCCACTCCCGCCGGCAGCTATTAAAATCAAGATTTGAAAAAAGACAGCGTATTTGGAGAGAGCTTGGTGTGTACCTTTCCCTGGAAATCGTCAATGGTGAGAAAAGCTTTAGATAGCTTAGGAATCTATTTCGCGCATTCGATCAGTTGTAGAATATGATCACAAGCCTAAGGCATACATCCGGTATGAATTTTTGAAGTGACTTCTGCATGCATAAAACAAATCACAATCAGCCGGTAAGTAATTATACAGCTCATAGTGTTATAAGACTGACCGTGTCAGTATTGATCTGTGCCTTGAAATTTTTTTCATCAATTGAGCAGAGAATTGAGGAAAAAAGCATATACCTTGCGCTTCACTCTCGGTGGAGGGGCATGTGATAAAATATTCTCCTTATTGTCCTGGATGAAATTGAAAGTGGATAAGAATTGAGGGCAATTTTCTGCAGTGATTACGTACCAATAGTGAATGGAGCCGCTTTCGAAGGTCCCGGCGAATTTGATTTACTTCCGAGTTTGCGTCGGCTTCCTCTTCTATTGTTGTTATTTGTACAAGTTCGCCCCACCGAGCACTTGACTGCAGCAGAACACGAAGACCCTCTTCATCATAACCCTGGTTATAAAGATCATGCATCATCAACTTGATGACCGTTGCGGGAAGTAGAACAAGCAGAATGATCTGATGACCAGTAAACGGCTTAATAACATTTAGATCCATGTTGTGCGGTGGAAACATGGTTGTCAGACAGTCAACAATTATATCGTGCCCAAGCTGACCGTAGCTACACAAATACTGGTCAGTAATGTAGATAGACAAATATCCTGAACACGTACTACCCGGCTTTTGTGTTTGAAGCACAGAAGTCAGAAAATAAAATTGCGCTATTGGCCAATTGACTGACGTCAGGGCTATAGATTTTCTCGAGCTTCCTGAATACCCAGAAATTTCTGAGGGAGTTGTGGCTCGCAATGAGAGATTTGAGTTCTTTTCCAAATTTGAATACACGACCCGGTAATTGATTCCACTTTATGGCCAATGCAGCATCGTACCAATCTTCACCCATGGCGTTGTTGACTATGTCATCAGTATCCCTGCTTCGTTCAATCAGAGGACAGAGCTGAAAATCTAGCTTAGCTATTGCCGCTGTAGCTTTCTTTCCTTCGAGTTTCTTCCTTTTGTTTAGAAGGTCAAGAACCTCGGGAGAAGCATTGTCCGGGACAGGAGCATCGCACACGGGACACCTTAGGACATTATCCTTCCAAAATGCCATCAAGTATTGCGCTTACAACTAATGAACAATAAATGAACAACTCACCGCTGGGTCTGACGTATCGCTCACGTCATATTTTTCGAAGTCAAAATTGAGACCTTCGAAGTTATCTGTGGGCGACACCTGCTTAAATTTAAGCTCAAGATACAGATGGGAAATCAGGAGGTATTACCGGAAAATTGGATAGTTTTTGCCTTGAGCTCTGTACCGTGATTTAGCCAGATAACCTGAGGGGAAAAGTAGGCCGAGCGGTACTCACTTGGTGATGTGGTGACAACTCATTTTGGTCCGAGCTGAAATCAGAGTAGACTGACTCTGACTCAGGATCAAAGGATGAGTCCTTGGTGTCGCTTTCAAAGTCCTCTTCACCATCGTACTTTGTAAATGTAAGTATGAGAGACATCACTCCATAACTCGGAAGTTGTGCTAGACAGACCAAGATAGTGTTCTGATTCGACCGAATAGGACGATTTAATGCTGGTTTTGGTACTGAGTGCGGTACTGGTGGTTCTAGTGTTGGGCGTGGAAGCACTTTTGACGCATGCCTTTGCGCCAGTAATGGTCTTGCCCCAAAACTTGGTGCATGTTCTGTTACTAGCTAAAGTTGAGATCAGTGCCGCTTCCCCACCAAAACCACGTCTACTTTACCAACCTTGGTCACGTTCAGCTCTTTCTTTGAAGTAGCTACAAGAGGCTTCTTTGCAATGGCATGGAAAAATTCGGTGATTAACCTGGGTTCCTGAACGTTTCGATTTGCTTCAAATTGCTATACAATAAGGGAAATGAGTAACAGGCCCACTTTGCCACTAAGTCTATGTGCGTACCTTTGCATTCTCTTTCTCTTTTCCAGCATGCCCATCTTCATCATCCTGAACAGTTTCAGTGTTACCGTCCAAGTGGTCAACATCTGACTCCAAATCATTAGGGCTCTTCAGGGTATTTTGTGCGGTACGAGCAGGTTTGGCAGGAGTTAGTTCGATGCGAGTAGAAGTTTTTATCTGCTAAGAGATTTTTTGCTTGTTACTCGGGCTCAACTGCTCCGAATCATAATAACTATACCTTCAATGATCTATTATTTGATTGACGCTGGAATGATTACCTGATTAGAAGCATATTTGTTTAAAAGTAAAAGTAAGCCTACGTCTTTATTTTCAATGTGCGCTGTGTCGTCGCTAGTCTTTCCCTTGAGGAATTTGTATTACACAGTAACACCCATAATATACAAACATCAAATTTACCAGAGTCCTGGAGGTACCGTAGGTCGATGTACGTGGTTTCAATACCTGAGACAATCAAATGTCATGAACGTAAAGATCATTCTCAACAAACTCGTACTCACTGCGTCATTGGTCCTGTTTGCTATCCTAGCTTCTGGTATTGCTCGGGAAGGCTACAATTTTGAAAGAGTAGTAGTAAGGGAACAGTGTCCGAGTTACCAATAGGACTTACCTTCAAGGTTGCACTAGTCTTCTTTGTTTGTGGCTCTTCACGAATCTAAAACATAATGATGGGTACAATCATACAATAAAAGCAAGTCACCAAGACTCGTACCTCATCATCTGATTCTGATTCGGAGTCCTCACCCGCCTCAGCCTGACCCTGTTTACGCGATTTCTCATCCTCGGACAGATAGCTTTCCATGGAAATACTGCCGCCAGCTTCATTTCGATCCACTTCCTCAATTCCTTTGGCATCCATACGCTCAGCTGCTCGCTCCATCTTGTACAGTTTCCGCAATCTCGGGCTGTTGTTTGCAAGGATGGCCTTAACAATTGCTCTCGAGGCCCAGTGCCTTTCAAAACGTGACAGAAATGGAATTTCAGCGGAAAGCTATCAGTTTTCTCTCGTTAATAGAGTGATGGCAGAAAATTAGCAGTTTTGACCTACAGCTCGTAGTGTCAAAGCTATCTCTTCTTCAGTATGGCCGCGGAAGGTGCGTCGGAAGTCCATCTTGCGACTGATGATATGCCTGGATATATTCTGTAAAAAAAGTTACTACTGTTACGTCAAGACAGAAAGAGACCTCAAGGACATCTTACTTGAATCCTATCATATCTTGCCTGATTATCCGAGAGACCCAACGCGTCTTGTAGCTTTAGTCCGTTGCGCCCGATCCGGCCTTTTGGACATGGAATTGATTTTTCGAAGTTACTGGAATTTTGGGATTTCGATATATTGCTAAGTGTCTTGTTTGTAACATGAGTATCCCTTGCACTGGGTTTGACGTTGGTCACTGGATGCCTCTTCAGCTTGTCTCTGCCAGCGTTGGGATTCGGCATAACAAGAGCAGTTGAAAGATTCACGGACCGGAAATCGGGTTGCATCGTTTACTGGGTCATGTGACTAATTTGATTTTCACCTCTGCGCGCATAGATAGCGCTGCCTCGCCAAAATAATAATAATTTATCCTCCCTCTTTGCTCATATATTGGTGCTCACAGTAGTGGAATCAGATAAGGATAATTTGATCAAGGGGAGTATAGTTCTGATAACTTTCGCGAGAGCGCCAGCATCTATTCCTTAGTAGGCATGTATATGCCAGTGGTCCTAAATCTTGAGGTTCATTTCGGATGGCAATAATCTAATGACAGATTACTGAGCAGAATTACGGAGGACAGGTGGTGTAAATTAAAGAAGACCGTGACCATGGGGGTCACGAGCAGACTTCCTGATTTGAAAAACCCTAAAATGGGGTTAGCTTCGGAAACGTGTCTCCGTTGACAGCTCTTATCTTTCTCTTGATCTACTACCTCGGTGTGCTCCTCAACAAGATGTATCCCCCAAATAATATGTCAGAAGGTGGTGAGAAGTATCAATCAGACTCATTCTCGGATCCAGGCAATTATTATAGTCAAGGTACTTCAGTTGACCATATCTCAAAACCATTATAGACTGATTGCGAAATGGTACAGAGCTTGATGGTTCAGAGGATTACAACTTCAGTAATGAATCACTGCATCATACTATGGATGATGAATTAGAGGATCAGATGCTTGTAGATGGTGAGCTAAAATCTAATTCTGAGGAGAGACTGAAAACTATGATTAACCTGAGGAATTTAGATGCTCAAAAGAAGGAGAATTCTAACAACAAAATGACAACTGCAGTGGATTCAAACTTGGGAGAGGAAACCACCAAAGGTTTCTTGGATGATTATGGAGCAGATGAGGACTTGGATGACAATGATTATGGGGCCGAGGAAGACCTGGATGAGAAGATGGTAGCTGAAGAGGGACTGGATGATTATGGGGCCAAGGAAGACTTGGATGAGAAGATGGTAGCTGAAGAGGGATTGGATAATGATGGGGCCAAAGAAGACTTGGATGAAAATATGGTAGCTCAAGAGGGATTGGATGAATATCAAGTGAATGAGGACCTGGATGAAATAATAGCTGAAGGGAGCTCAGTGCATGAATTGGGAATGGATGAGATGGTAGCTGGGGTTGAGGAGGGTTTGGAAGAACATACTACAGTGGGTGGGGATTTGGGTCAAATGATTGGCTCAGATCAGCTCGATGAGGATCTGGCAGGAGAGAAAGAAAAGGAGCTTGGCGACCACTTCTCACTGGAGGAGGCTGAGGAGCTGAATGCAAAACTGGAGGGGGATGAAAATGTTGAAGAAGAACAGACAGATCTGAAAAGAATATCTCTCAGAGGGAAAAAACCTGCTGGTTTGCAGTTCCAAGATGGAGGAGTAGATGTAAGAATGGGTGAAGCCAGTGATTTAGATGAATCTGAGTCCAGTTCCTATCCTGGAAGTGACCAAGTTGATAGTAGTGAAGCTGAAGAAGGTAGAAATATTACCAGGAATGAGGAAACTGTTGATGTGGGCCAGTTTTATAATGATTATTACTTGAAGATGCTGGATTCAGAACAACCTTGGGAAAAGGAAAATTTTGACCTGCGTGAGTTATTGTACTATGGCCATGATTTCATTGATAGCCTGTGCTTAAATGATTATTTTCAGGGCAAAATATGCTTCTGAAGTCAGATGTAGATTCAATAAAAGCCTTTCGGTTCAAAATTTCAAATAATATCACACGACAAGCCTTCGAGCAAATGCGCTATCTCTTTCGTGATGATGTTAACATTGAATCAGAGTGGAAAATAATTCAAAGAATGCACAATCTCTCTCAAATTGAACCTGTCTGGATTGACATGTGTATAAGCTCTTGCATAGCATACACTAAAGATTTTGAGAGTCTTACTTCATGTCCTATTTGCGGCCACACTCGCCTTGATAACAATAACATTCCATATCGACGGTTTTGCTATATTCCTTTGATTCCACGGCTCAAAGCCTTCTTTCAGAACGAGTCAATGATCAAGCTTTTGCTATATCGATTCAATTACAAATATGACCCTTTGGCCCTTTCAGACGTCTTTGATGGTGATGGTTATAGATGGCTTCTCAATCGCCAGGTGAAGGTTGATGGCCAAACTTTGCCTTATAAATACTTTGAGGGGAAATATGACATTGCTCTGGCTTTCTGGCAAGATAGTCATCAAATTTTTCGCCGAAAATCAAATGGGCCTGCAGCAACACCTCTGCTTGTAAAAAATCTCAATCTGCCTCCAGAAATTCGAACACATCTTGAGTACCTCATTCCACTTGGTATTATACCTGGCAGGCCCAAAGATTTTGCCTCTTTTATTCATCCATTTCAAGAAGAACTTGTGCAATTAGCATATGGAGTTTCAGCCTTCAATGCTGCCATACAGCAGACCTTTTACCTTCGAGCATACAATATTCAAAATGAGATGGACATCAGAGCAGCTGATAAAGTTGTTTGCAACACTTCGGTCAATAGTTTCTCTCCATGCCGTGTTTGCTTGATCAAAGGAATGCGTGATCCTCATGCTAAAGGTGGCTATTATTGCCCTCTTGCCCATATATACTTTGATGATGATGGAGACCAGCTCTTCAGTGGAGATGGTCAACCTGTTGTCAAGGAATGGAATCCCAATGAACTCCCTTATCGTAGCCACGAGAGCTTTTATGAAATCGGAAAACAACTTGCTCAAGCTGAAACAAAGAAAGCGCAAAAAATTCTTAGATTTCAGTCAGGCTTGAATAATTATCCTGTCTTTAATCGGGTGGAATCACAACATCATGGCCGTTCTACTCCATATGAAATTATGCATCTTCTTGGGTTGAACATTATTCCTCATCTTGTTGAAATGTGGATGGGGATTTACAAGCCTTTAAAGGGAGTCAGAGGTGATTATGAAATTCCGCATCACATCTGGAGGGAAATTGCGCAGGAGACTGAGGATGCAGTCAATTGAAGATATACCAGCAGAATTTATTCGAAAACTTGGAAATATTGTGCAAAACAGATCCAGTTTTACTGCTGAGGGCTGGTTTTTCTGGTACATCTATCTGATGCCAATTTTGCTTAAGGATCGATTCCAAGATTCCAAATATTATGATCATGCATGTGCTCTTAAAGATATTATTGTTGCCTCAATCCAGTTCACTATAAATCGGGCAGATGTAGAAGTGCTACGATCAAATATTATTAACTGGATACAGGCATTTGAATTGTGAGTTTTATTGTCTTTGGTATATATTCAGTTTCATTCAATTAATTCCTTTTGGACTTTAGCTACTACTACCAATATGATCGTGAGCGCCTTGCCACTTGCCCATTGACCATCCATGCTCTTCTGCATGTCCCCGATGATATTTTATGGTGTGGACCATCTTGGACAACATGGGTCTTCTATGGTGAACGATTCTGTGGCTATCTTCAGAGCCAAGTCAGATTGCGGTCAGACCCCAGTGCAAATTTGACAAACCGCCTCCTATATGCTGCCTATTTTACACAAATTGTCTACCGCTTTAATGCAGCAGACCAGTTAGCACTTCCTGGACTTGGAAAAAATCTTGATCTTGAAGATGACAATGACATTCTTTCACGTTTTGAAGACAAGGTTGAAGGATGTAGGTTTTTTTCATGAGATTAACTTCAGACAGTTAGTTGACATAATATCCTAGATCCATTAAGCATCTTACGGGCTCCTCACAATTCTCAATATAAACCTACTTCAGATGAATACTCTCGTATAGTCCGCTATTTCAAAGAGGTTTTGGAAACAAATGAAGCCTTGGTTCGTAAAAACTTACCAATCAATGCAATTGCAGAATCATGGGGAAAGGTTCGCATTGGTTCTCGGGGGGACTCAATTCGGGCTGCTACAATCCTTGGAAAGAGAGGCAGTGAACGCAACAACTCTTTTGTCCGTGTAAGTTATCATAAAATTCTATTCACAGCTGTGAAACATTACTTAAAGGATCTTCAATCTATACAGTATGAATGTGATGTCAGGCTCCCTATGCCCTGCAAATATAAAGGTCCTCCTCAATATACGCGCGAAATTTTTTATGGTCAGCTTATGCGTATTCTGATATGCAAGATACCCGATACATCATTTTGGGGTGCAGACCTTCGGGGAAGGACCAAGATTATTGCTATCATTGCTCCTTGTAATACAAAGGGAAAGGATGCAACTCAGGAAGTTGTGGAATACACCAAGCTTACGGCAATGATTGCTACAGATTTGCAGACAATCTCAGCCGTTATTGGCAAAGTGGCAACAAGGGGAAGATATGGCTTAGTTGATCGAAGTGAAGCTTCCATGAAAACAGCCTTTGTTGACTAGCAGCTAGTATTGGTTGTAAGTTGGTGTTTCAAGTATAGTGTACCCATATTACAAGTACACAATTCATTTGATGCTCAAGTAAATGATCATTGTCACCTAAGATGAATACATATGACAAAGATTCTGGCTGAGAATCTGAGACTTTTTGCAAAGTTTGAATTACTAAATACTCCACCCCAACGACGAAAACAATCTCTTCTGCTGGGCTACTAGAGCAGCCACATAGTCTCACTTTACTTATCTATTGCAGCAAATTTGACACTAGCCTCTAAAAACAATCATGTTGGAATGCCAGCCTTATAATTGCTCTATTGGAGGTGGACGGTCATCCTGATTGTCTTATTCAACACTCAATCTGACTGCCTTCCAGAAAGCAATCATTTTCATTGTCAGCCTCTAGTACACTGTCATTATGATTGTCAGCCTCTACAATTAATTTGATTGTCTGTCTGGAACAATCACAATGATTGTCTTCCGCGACAGTCAATTTGACTGTATGAACAAAAAACAATCTTTTTGATTGTCTAATATAACAGGGTTTGTAATATACAGTCACACTGATTGTTCTTCCTTCCCGCAGTGTTTATGTCCGCTCTGCGCAGTGTTAATGACCGGACTCGTATATGCCGCGCGAGCTTCTCGCGGCGGCCCACTCTCCCAAGCAGCTGTTGTGGCAGAATCACGGAAAAAAATCATTGGCTTTGCCTGCACGTAGTTTTCTGAAAATCTAAATTGATTCCTGCACCTTTAACACGAGAAGTTTGCGTCACCTTCGATTTTATCTGAGCCCCAGCCAAGTTAAGTATTTAACTCTTTCCATTTGATTGACTCCAAATATCTGGTTCATTTCCACCCGGATCTAAATAGCCTGCATGATGAACTTTTCAATGACAGGAAAAACTTGACGGAGGACGACCGGGATCAACAAGAGGAGCAAAAAAGAATGCCGGCACGCATTGGTTACTGGTGGGGAAGGAAGTGATAGAGTAGGATAACACACTCTTTAGATAGCTTCCACAGACAGGCTAGTCACTAGATGAGGCCGAATTCCAGTCGTGATAGAAAGGACGGAAGCAAGAAGGGTAGGGTGGTGGTTTAGGAAATAGGAACAACTTGGATCGGCACAAACCTCAGGCCTCAGCGTTCATCAAGGCAAACTTCCCAAACATGTAACATGCAGACAGGTCAATGATTGCGAAAGGATTGAAGAAAACCACAATAAAATAAAACACTGTAAAATAAAATAAAAAGTGCTTATCGTCATGGAAAATCAGAAAGAAAAAGGTCAGAAAAAAAAAACCACTAATCGAGCAAAGTAAAAACAAAGTCCAAGCCTAAATTGATAACTCACACGTCTCTACTAAGCTCATCCTCCCACTCCTCCCACTCTGTGATCGACGCGGCAGTTGTGGTTCCGGAATTGCCATTCGCTTCAAACGACGTTGGATCTCGCTCCAATCTCGCTCCAGTCCCCGACTTATCCGCCCTTGCAGCCGCAACATTGAGGGAGGTTGCTTTGACGAGGAGAGCGTACGAAGTGCCACTGAATAACATAAGGCAATCGAAATGGACTCAGGAATGCTATGACAAAAGAGCACGACTCCAACCTCTCTATCACTACTGTCTGCATCTGCATCGAGGAGGAGGATGATTGATGACTGAGAAGCCGGGAGGGTTAACAGGAAAAGACATGCTATTGGGCTGAAAACTGTCGTGTCGACTACACGGAGATGCTGCGTGACGTCTTTACTTAACTCGTGCCATTTCTATCCCTCCATCTCTTCGCTGGCAGCCGTCCTCCAATCGGGAGCACAGAAGCTCACAGATGAAATGCAATATTTTGAGGAGACGTAATGTGGTCTGCATGACGTGTATGATGGACTTATAGACTGAGCCTACTCTGATTATTCCCCTGTTTCCCCAATTGGTACGACAGAAAGCAGCTAAGAAAGTTATATTCGACATAGAGAGGAGATTATCGGACGCAGTAAACGATGAAATTCTATGAAGAAGGATAAGAAAGAAAGACCAAACAAGGGAGGCGAATACGGAAACTGACTTGATTCACACTCGGATACCAAATCAACCCTTGATTTAATTTCGTTCCCTACTCGTTTTAGCGTAACAGGGTTGACGAGGGTTGACCTACTCCGGCTGACATTATTCCTGAGGGCAAAACCAACACGGGCATTCTTCCTTGCGTGTCGTGCTGTGTGTAATACATTTGACATGTCAGAGCACTGTTGTTCGAATACGAGCAGTTCAAGCTCCAGCATAAAGGCGAGGAGATTGATATAACGAAATTGTCGATGACGGCGGTGAGGGGAAGAGCGAGGCGGAGATTGGGAATAGGCAAGGAAATCCGACTGATGGCTGTTTGGGAATAACAGCGATTCCGTATCACGGCTGACTGTTATAGCACGCGGAGTTGACGCGGAAAGCGAGTGATGACTGGGGCCAGGACGACGAGTCAAAAAAGGACATTTGCAAGAGAAAAATTTGTTACCTGCGGAATCTGAAGGTATGAGTTGAGAACAGGACGCCAGATAAGAGAGGTAACGATTAAAACGCACGAGATACCACGGCTGCTATTCTGCCCGACTTATTTGATTTCCTTCTCTTCTCCCACATCAGCAAGTTCACAGCGGTGTGACTGTCCCCAGTGGCACTGGGGACAGTCTTCTGAATAAGGTCACGGCAATGAAACTGGAAAAGGATATCATTGATGTAGCCGACGGTGCCCTAGGTAGTCTTTTCCGGTGATTTTTGAGCTTACCAAAAAACCCTAACCTCGAAAAAAAGCCTGCAATTCCCCCCCTCCCTCGATGCCGAAAGTGCCCTCCTGCATTCCGAGTCCCAAGAGTTGAAAAGGTCGATTACACTGCCGGTTACGAAAACAAAGCGACAGAAGGGGGTAAAAAGATGGCCATTGATGTAGAGACAAGAGCAAGAAGGAGGTAAGGACTTCACCGCAAAAACGCGGTGGTGGTTTGATAAAATCCGCGTTCGCCCGTTACAAGGCCCGATTAGCAATGCTAGTGGCAATAGCAAAAATATAGTTCGAAAAATCCAGAAAAGGGAAGAAACTTTAACAAGCCTCCTTATTCAGATTTCTAGTCCGCAATGCACAATGCGCACTGCAGGAGTAAGCATCTCTTTTTACTCGTTACTCCCAAAAGTTCAAGGAGACTATCTACTTAGCCATTTGGGGGTGACAGTGGCGTTGCTCAAGGCACTGTCTCTGACCCCCTTGTATTTGCCGGCTTTGCATCGAGCAGTAGGTCTTTTATCTTCATCGCATTGCTTAGCTACATCATATTCAATCCCTCCCAGCTGCAGTTGTTGGCCTCTCCATCATGAAAGCCAATGCAGTGCAGTAGATCTCAGATCACAGACGGGCTGCATTTGAAGAATTTGTTTTGTAACAGTTGAATTTCTGCTCTTGTACCTTCTTTGGAAATGTACTACTATTAGCCAATTGAACATTGTTGAGAACAGTTGACACTACACTAGACACTGCAAGAACAATCAATTACTGTATGTGGAATCATGAATGTGTTCACTCGAACATACTTCTCTTCACCTCCGACAATGATACATATTCGATTTGAAATAGTTCTGATACTTCTCTTCTCCTTGCATCATTCAGACAGCTGACAGATATGTGAGCCGACATCGGAAGCAGGAAAACGTAAATTGAGTCAACTGACTTACCAAGTCACAAATGACAGCCACTTAGAGTAATCTAATTGTCAACGGCAGCCCACACAGATACGTTGTTCCTGTCATACACCACCAAATTACCATTGTCCCGACAAACCAGCTTGTAGGGGCCGTCATTACCGCTGGTTCCAGTGGAAAACATTTGTTCTCCGCTCGATGTATATCCGCAAAATCTTCCATTGGCCAGCACCGTGATATACGATGCGTTTCCTCCCAGATGTTCCCACAAGGTTTCGTCACTGTCATTCAAGAGCTCAAGGTCCCCGTTCTTGTGGACGACAAAATAAACGCGATTGTTGCTAGAGTACAGGGCATATCCCCGACCAAGGGTAGCGCCTTCAGGGAGAGTGTCTCCATAAGGATGAGCATAATCCGAGTCCGACATAGATCTAGCAAGGTCGAGCTAGCAGGTGTGTTCAATGTGGGTGAGGGGTTGGGGTCGAAGACGTTCCCACTAGCTTGAAATGTGACCAATTTTTCTGTGACGGCGACGGTGAATCGAAATGAATTCAACATTAGTAGCATCAACAAAACAACGCCCTTTCGATCATTATCAAAAAAAATCTGTTTGGGGTGACATTTGTGGCATGTGCCACCATTTGAGATAATCAAAATTAAAAAACTTTCTGCCCCATCTCCGACATCATCCCAGAGAAGATAAAATCAGGGTTTCGCTGGCATATTCGGAGATCGTGTCATTCTTTGTCTTCGACTAACAAACAATCACCGGTAGACTCCGTAAGCCAAAAAAGATCGATGACCATTTCGTATCTATGAATTGAAGTACAGCCTCCTGCTTCCGCTCGGAAACTGCCCGACCGCCGCAGCTCTACATCGGATCCCTCAAGATTGGGGGACAAGATTTTTGCGTGCAACCAGTGCGTGGTGCGTGACACGCGTGCGTGCGTGCGTGCATGTCGGTGCGTGCTAATGCCGTGCGTGACAGTGCGTGACAATTACTCGAATAGTTATATCAATTTTATTATTAACAAGATTATGTACTCTATTCACTAAAATGACCCAACGAGTCTTAAGCCGCGATGCCTTGGGATATGCATTCGTTGGGTGGCCAAGACGAGGGATGTTGATTCCGAGTTCGGTTAGCAAGGTTGTGTGATGGGCACAAGATGGTGTTTGTGGGTTGATCTTGTTCCAGAGGGCGATAGTGGAGCTGCAGCCTATGTATATGAACAGCAATCCTCTTCGCGTTTCCTATTCTCAAATCTCCGGGGCAGGCACACAGTAAGCGAATTACTGCCGGGCACTGTTGTCTTCGCAAGAGCAAACGGGACGCGGTAATTAGAAGACAAGAATTGGACGAGAAGGCAGTACTGACTCACCACTCCTGCAAGATCCCTGCTTCCGCTGCTTTTCCATCTTCTTCGCCGCCTTTGGCTTGCAGCCGATGTCTTTTGGCCGGATAGCTGGTGGTTTTTGGTGCACAAGATTTACACTGCTGTCGAGACTGGTGCGAAAGAAGACTTGTCATCAATTGGAATTGGACCGGAGCTGCATTAGACATGAAATTAGCGTCATAGAGTAAATGAGCATACTGCTGGTATGCAGAAGAAAGCACGGGATATCAATGAACGGCGTATAAACAAAATGAGCAAGAGACAAACGGGAGCCTGTACCTGAGATTCTTTCCAAATTCGGATATTAGCAATCCGAGTGGGCTATCCAACAAAGTCAAAGCTGATTCTACGAGACCATATTCGGCAACCACCTTTCTCACGTACATAAAAAACAAAAAAGCAAAACAAAAACAATTTGATTATTATCAGATTATTGAAATAAAATTATACCAGACAAATATATGTGTCACACATCTGCACGCACCAATACATTTGTCTGCACGCACCTGCACGCACCTGCACGCACCTGCACGCACCTGCACGCACCTGCACGCACGCGTGTCACGCATGCGTGAGAGAAGTGCACGCACGCACGCACCGCCGAGTGCGGTTAGGCACGCACGCGTGTACATTTGCACGCACTATCACTCCTCTCAATTTTGATCATTCCTGTAGCTACATTGTACTCACGTAGTAATTTACAGGTATAATGAGAACTTCTTATAAATACATTCTGAGGTTACGGCCCTGTACTCACGTAGTTTACAGACTTTTAACAGTTCGAACTGAGGAAATTGGAACTTATTCCTAAATCTATAATGGACACGCACTGCATGTACCTGCACGCACTTGCACTCACTACACGCACTTGCACGCATTGCACGCACTGCACGCACCCGCACCATTTTGGTGCGTGTCACGTGTGCACGCACGCACGCACCGGTTGCACGCAAAATTCTAGGTGCCCCTCAAGATTTAGGAGCTAGGGGTTTTAGATTGGTGCAAATCCAAGCATAGGGCTCAATTCTTATTCCGAGAAGTGCTCGATACTCACACATTTTGCAAAAATTTTTACTTCCTTAACACCTACTCTATATCATATCATTGGTAATATGGATAATGGAATTATGGCATCGCTGAGTGATCTGACCTAATTAAAGGTAAAGAAGAGCTCGTCTTCTCTACCAGCTGCGCAATTGTTGCAGGTAGCTGTCAGCAGAAGCACCAATGAATGTAGGATTATCAGAGTGCTGGAGAGCATCTGCCAACTCGTAAATGAGAAAGTTGGTCATTTGAGGGTAGACCAAATCTCCAGTGGCCATTCCACGCAGAGTAACAGGACTGGTGAGGATGTATCGGATTTCTCCAATCGCAACCTTGAATTTACTTTTGATGGCGCTCGCATACGCCCGTGCAAAGATAGCATCGGATTTAGAGATGGATTTAGTATTGTCGGACATACTGGATGAGTGGAAACAGTGCTAGTTGGTTACGGTAGTGGTTTTATGGATTTGGATGGGAAGCCTGAGGTACTCGTGATCTACAGAAAGCTCCCCTGTCTGCCATTCTGAGTGGTCACTTGATAGCGGAACGTACAAAGAACTATTATCAGACTAATACCATTTGCGAATAGAACCACAACTGAGGCTGGTGTCACAAAGGATGAAGAGTCCCAGCAATTTGGATAACATACCAATCACAATTCTCGCCTCCATGATTATTCGGCTCTACTTTTGTAATATTCCCCCTATTTCTGACGGTTGGTTAGATTGACAATGGGAAGAGAACCGAAATCGAGTAGACGGTTACATAAAAATGACTTATTAATGCATAAATGATGACAGCGGACCTTAACAGAACTGGGGTCAATTCACGTTTGGAACGTATAACAAACCAACCAAATTTGGGCTATCTTATTAAATGTGACTATCAATGCGACATTCTGCACAGTTGAATTTTAATTTCAGATTTCTATTGTCTATTCTGCACACCATCATAATAAATGCAGCTAGATGCATGCATATGATTCCGTAACCTCTTTGATTGAATTCATGTTGCGTATCGATAGGAATTATCGGCGCGATGGCGACGGAGAGATCGATCCTGCATTTCGGAAATGAAGTCAAAGTCGAAAAGCAGGAGCACTAGTAAGTAAATGCCACCGGATTCCAATTAGTTGTATATTTCGAACTCGGAACATTTACGACGGCATGGCATTTTTCGTACAGACTGCTTCGAAAGCATAAAATTTTCGGAGAAAGTACCGGAAATACATTTCAAACACGGACACCTAAACACCGATTAGCCAGGATCGATCTTCAAAATCCTTCTGCAAAATCCTTGTCTTTGGACTTGTCGTAACAGAACCAAAGATTTCCTCATTTGGCGCTCTTTGCTCAGTATCTCCGGGTGCTGAATAAAGTATCCCTTCGAGTCGTCACCTGAAATACAGCGTGAATATGGTTTGCCAAAAATTCCGAGAGGGATATACGTACCCGAACCGCCGAAAATTCGGTGGAGGAGTTGGAGTAAGTAGGTTGCAGCGGGTGATGACTTGACGTGTCCCGCTGAGATCGCATACAATAGTGGTAAAACCACAAGGCATTACAGCAAGTTCAAAACCTTCAAAAGCTCGGAATACTGAGGAAAAGAGATGGAGGTAAAAAAAACACAAGATGTATCTGGCGTAACTATACTAGGTGCCATTCCGGGCATTTCAAGTGGGAGGATACCACGATTACTGTAGTCATTGAGAAATTTTCATAATTTAAAAATTAGACAAATATCCGGGTAACATAAAAGCTCATCACTCACGATCCTCCCGCTTCAATAACAAGAACTGACCAGAATGGGTTTTCAGTCAACCTGTTAGCAATTACGTTGCCTGCGGTACCTCCTGTATTTCCCAATTTTAGTTGGAAATGAGCATTCGAGGTGGTAGATAAAGACAAAGATGAAGACGACTTCATATATATATTCCATATATATATACGCACCTCCGACGACAATAAAGTCAAATTCATTCTGCGGAGGTTGGGCCGAGCTGCACCAGACTTGGGCTTGACAAAATCAATAGAGTATAAACAGCAAATTGAAATGAGTGAATGAGCTCACTTTACTCATAATCAGAGTATCATTGTCACATCGTAATCTGAGAGATAGTACAAAGTCGGTACATTATTCACATTGGGAAGTACAGGATGTGATGTTTTTTATTTTAAATTTTGGAAAGTCTAATATCATACTCACAGCCATTACCCTGCACCTCAATTTCCCCATGATTTCCTTTGATGCGTATGCTATTAGACGTTTGAACCAGAGGCTGGAACTCGGCATCTCCATTGACAATCTCGTCGTTGGAGACAGAGAGCTTTGCATTGATTCGTAAGGTGTTCTTTGTTGGTACAGCAAAGATGGTCCTCGACAGAGGGATAGCTTTATTTAGCTTCATATCGATAGACTGCTGACTTGTCTTATGGAAAAGTGCTCGTCCCATAGCCATTGTAGGCAGTAATGTCTCCATACACATTGGCGGGGTCTTTGTCATTTCCTTTAATCAGAATGACAGTGACCTGTGCATATAGGGCGTCAGAGAGAGCAATATAATTCACGGTGACCGAGCCGTATGTGGTGGTGACTGCAGTGACGCTGTTGATGACATTGTATTTTGTGTAGTAATCAAATGGGTCAAATGTGAGTGTTTTCATGGCAATGAGATGGTCGGTTTCATAGGTGTCACGTTCCCAGAGAGCGAGTTGAATGGTAAACACATCCGCGGCGTATAGTGGACGAGACGGGCCCTCGAGAACAACATGCTCCTTTGGCCTAATGGAGACCAAGTCATGCCCACCGCGGGTCCAGATTAGTGCACGAAAAGTCCGGTTCGGTCCGGTTCAGAGCAAATTTTTGAGGACCGAGGACCGGACTTTTGGTCCGGTTCAGGAAAATTTGGGACGCCAGGACCGGACCATTGGTCCGCCGGACTTCCGTCCGGTTCAAGTTCAGAACGCGTCCGGACCTGGTCCGGACGTATAATTTTTTTCAATATAGAGGACAAAATTCAAAAGCTATCGAAGTAAAGTAAATTAAACATTATATTCGTCATTCAAATCAACATTAGCATCGCCAAAGTCATATTCGTCTAATGCTGCCATGAAGTCTACAATGTGCTGCGCTGCCTGCTGAGTCGCTGAGATATGACCATTTCGGTAAGCACCTTTCAAAATTTGAAGCGCTTGGAACATCTCCGGTCGAAGTGAGTTACGTAGTTTAGTACCTGTAAGAGCCCCGCCTGAGAAGGCTCGCTCTGAGGGTGTTGCAGAACCTTGAATAGCAAGATAATCCCGGGCTATACGTGAAAGTGTTGTGCCTGCAAAATCAGACCAAAACCAGTTAGCAGTGGAGCTCAAAGTCCAAAACCAAGTGAAACCTACTTGAGCCCCAGTTCTACGTTCATAGAAACATGAACCCCTGTGCTACTTCAGGCTTAAGCTAGTGGATACTGAGCGTCCCGAGACATAGTTAGACTTGTTTTCATTGATATTGTGATGATATATATGAATATAAATTTTAACATGTAGCGCCAAGTGCATGACTACAAAGCGTCCGGACGCGTTCGAACGCGTTCTGAACGCGTCCCAAAATTCTTGAATTGACCGGACGCCGAACGGGACTTCAGGTCCGGTCCGGTAAATACCAGGACGTTGAACCGGACTTTCGGTCCCGTCCGAAAAAGTTCAGTCCGGACGCAGGTTCAGGACCGGACTTTTCGTCCACTAGTCCAGATGGTCTCTCTGCCAAATGTGTCGGTGACCCTGATGTAGCCAAAGAGGTGACCTGGATTCTCGTTATCAATGTTATCGATGCGCAAATAAAATAGCTCGAGCAACGGCTGCCCTGTGGAATACAAAGTGGCCGTATCCCCGACGGACTGCTGGAGAGAAATGCTTGTAGCGAACGACAACATGATGCCCATTGCGGAAATCGCTCCACGGAGATCTTGGATGAGCGTGACACCAGAAAGGATAAATTTGCCAACAGACGTGTGCCTTTGAAGGGCATTTGACAATCTCCCCCAGTTATAAATTAGATTGGTGTTGTTCTTTCCCAGCGTTTCCGCAGGTGAGCTCCCCATGCATGTTCAATGGAATCGGAGATCAGAATAAGCCTGCTCGCTTCCGATATGGCTACTGCTAGAATGAGGACCCCACGCGCAATGGCGTGCTGTGTGTCATCATTCACTGCAAGAGCCTTAATTGCCTTCCCAATGCTTTCGGCGCTAAGTGGGACATCCGCTAGTGCCAATCCCGCCCCCCAAACTCAACCAAGTCATTATAGATCCCCCGAAAAGGCAAGTGTGTGGCCCCAGTGATCAATGAGTCCCCAGTCCCACGGGCACCTCATACCAGGTGCCGGAGCTGTCTTGATAACCGAGAATACACAGGTTATCTCTTCGTAATCGCAAAAGGATACTTTGACCACCGCCTACTTTGACCACCGCCGTTCAGGCTAACGTCTAGGGTTGGAACAGACTTCCCTTAACGAGCCTGAGGAGCCAGGATTGGAATAACATGATCGACGCTGTCCACCCGCACTATGAGTTGGGTATCTCTGAGTCTAGCTCGTAAACTTGTGACGAAGAGGGAAAATTCTTTTGCTGTGCCTTTGTCAAAGTCAAATTTCATGATGCCCATGAGCAAGTAGTTCAAGTTTGCCCTATGTCGATTCAAGTATTTAGTTTCAAGCTGTTTCCATAGGGTGTATGAAGCACTTACACCTGTGGAGGGAAAGAGCAAGCTACTATAATGTCCTCTCGTCCGAGTCTCACCTTTTAATCTTGTCTTTATTTGGGTCACTTGCCACTTTCACTGATAAATGACACTGTGACCTACCAATAATATGATATGGGTGTTAAGGAAGTCAGATTCTTGCGAAAAATGCGAATATCGAGCAGTTCTCTGAATAAGAATTAACTGAACCATAGGCTTGGATTTGCACTATTTTAAAGCCCCCAGCCCTAGCCCCAAAACCTTGAGGGCTCAAATCTAGAGGCTGTCGCAAAGCAGTATCCATTGAGCATGAGCACTTTAGAACTCAGCTCTCACGAGTGTATTTGTCGCGCCTCTTGTATCCGAGTGCTTTGAAGGATCTGAACCGCTTTTGGATATCCACAATGACGGAGAAGATCGAACAACGTACATCTGAACCAATGTTTGTCGTCACCAGGATTGACTATACAAAAAGCGATACTCTCACTGACAAAATCATCATCACGCAACTGATACAGAGACCGGAAGTCCCTCTGGAAATATTTCGAAAAAAGCCTGCATAAGTCCTTTGAATTTAGCGGTTTAGGATATTGGGTGATTTAGGAGGGGCTTGTCTCGAGACTGTGGAACTTAATATGCAAAGCGGAACACAAGTCCGCTGATCATACATGCGTATATTGTTTCACTTACATTCGATTCCTCATAGCTCTCTTTATGCTATTTGTAGACTATTAATATATGCTACACACCGTGTGATCTACACCTGCACTATGTAACACTTACATGCTGTACTCAGCAGTATACTTATGATCTAGGGTTCATTATGTATCTTTAGGGTACAATTATGTTGTTATAGGGTCAAGTAGCTTTAGAATAAATACTGTAGCTCTTCTTGTAATTCAGACAATTCACATAGTTCTAACACTACTTGAATACTTGCTTCGCTCCCACCTATCAAACTCTCCAACGCTCATCTACCTACCACTCTGTGAGTTTGAGCTCAACTGCTCTAACTGATAGCTGTTTCAACAACAACGGGGCCCAAAATATAAGAACATTCCAGGTCAGGTGGGTCATGGTCTACCAGATTCCTGACCCAGACCCAGATGCAAGGGTTGGGCCTGGGTCGGGTCGGGTCTGGGCCAGGCCCTGGGTCAAGTACAACCAAAAAAAAGGAGCATCCCGCCACTGTTTTTCTCAGTCATATCAATGTTGATTATTTCTAGGATGATCAAGTATATTAGTAGATCTGTATAAATTGATAGTTTACCAGCCTTGCAGCATCTGTTCAGTATTGTTGGAGCTCCCATCATCTTGTTACCTTCAGGCTCATCTTTGATAACAACAGGGTTATTATGTAACCTGTTCCTTGCGGTATTTTTGGGATATGTCAGATGTCGGACTTGGATTATGAGTACAGGTTCTGCCACTTCAGCACCAATTTTTGGATTCTTTGTGAGCCCCTTTTGTTGGGTTTGTTCAATTTTGTGTTTTTGGGGAGGTATTATGAGGCAGTCTTCAAATCAGACATGATCTGATCCACTTATTTATATGGCTAACCTTTGGACTGTGAGGAGACAAATCAAAGTACTGAAGTAAGCTGTAGTAGGTAAAAATCCAACAAGAATTTTACAGAAATTTCTGAGTTTGACCCAGGCCCTGGGTCGGGGGTCACCCATATCCTGGCCCAGACCCTTGACCCCATGTTGGAAATAAAAATAGAAGGATTTGGATATATGTCACTCTAGACATCATTGAGGAGTGTTAAAGAGTGTAAAAGAGTAATATTCCGTTTGTCCTCTACATACTGCCTATGAAGTAGACGGGACAATCGGATGAAGATACATCCGTTTAAACTACAGCTTATATACTGTGTAACTAATAATAGAGCTATGTATCAAGTGGATACAATATCTGTTGTAAGTGATATATAATCAAGTAGCATGGATACTCTGTGAACGTATGTGGAGTTATCCTGTGAAAAGTACCTAAAAATACCTATTTGTGCTATTTCTGTAATACTGTGAATTTTGCTATTTTCAGAAATTCCAACACCCCATTCTGACCCAAATCTTGGGTTGGGTTGGGTTGGGTCATGGGCCACTGACCCAGCCCTCCCCAACACTAATTCCACATTGACGAGATTGTACAGTCCCTCTGATCTTGGCCAAAATCTCTATACGAGACAGGAACATTTAGAGTCGGTCCACTTTTAACTCATGAATCATTATATTCCACCATACGTAGATGACAGTCTTAATTGCGTACGCGCTGTGTTATGTCTTGTAGCAGCCTCATTGTACCAGCATTGACAAGTCAAGAATGAGAGGTCCGAGTCAAATCCCAAGACCAGGAATTAGGAGCATATACACAACTCATGATTAGTATACTTAAGCATAATGTACTTCCTCCCGCGATGTGGCATCGTGTTTCAGTATAAGGCCAATTCAGTGTAGGTAAGTAATGCTGCTCCTCAACGCGCTCTTGTGGCACATCACGGCTTGAGTGAACCAGGCTTAACCGAGCTTAATTAAATCTAAGACAATTCCTCTTAAATAGAGGGTCCTCGGACGGTATCAATCCTTCTCTGGAAATAACGGTTTACATGAAAGCTGATACACACAGGTCTGTTAGAAGTCTAGGCCATCAAAATCAGAGATACTCATACTCAACGAGGTGCTTACTCCGATTCTCGGGGCTGAAAATTGAACTTTTGAAAGGCTCCGATTTTTGCCAAAAGGCATGCTTTAGAAGCTGGGTTCCAAATGCCCCCTTTGACACTCAGGAGACATGTCATGAATTATCTGCGCGATGAAAACGGACAGTTAGACATGCCATTGACAAACCGACATTTTTCGGTCCGTTCTTGACGAAAGCGAAAGTGAGATAACCAGCCAGTTGGGCTGGGATAACCTGATATAATTAATTGTATGTATGGTGGTGTAATTCAGTCGAAAACGTGCAGTCTGCAATCTTGATGTCTGATTGTCAACACATCGACGCCGTCCGGGTCATAGTATACTTATGAAGACAGTTTTCATCAAAAATTATGAAATGTACTTACGATACGCACTTTCTACTTGAAATGCGTACTTTTCGGTTATGCTGCTTACTCCGGCCCTGCCCAGGTGTAGGTGTCCGGACATGTGTTTCATAGTTAGGTAAACCATTCAATCGTGTGAAATGTAGTTTCAATGATTAGTTGACTGTGGGTTGACTTTGTTTGACTGTTCAATTGGTATTGATCCGGTAAATATCGCCGGACTTTCCGGGCATAAGCCGTTTAGCTTGCCGCTGCCGAGCGAAAGCCACTCGTTCTCGGCCGCACTCATGACCCTATTCAAAGGTCCCGCTCAAATTTTGCAGACTACAAGGATAATATCAGTGCTATGTTACTGTTCAAATAATACAGCTGGACCCTCAAGCTATGGGACAATGTGAGCTGCAAAGTGGTACTAGAAAATGGTTCAATTGGCACTTAATCAATCAGAAACCTGCATGTATACACGTACTGAGCTCCGCTGCTGTTTGGAATGACTCTTGTCAATCTAATTCCGATATAAACTGTACCACTGCGGGAAGGAAGAACCCTCAGTATGGTTGTAAATTACAAACCGGCCCACTCAAAACAATCAGAAAGATTGTTTTTGGACAATACTAACATATTAATTGTCAAGGAAAATAATCATTCTACAGACAATCATCGTCACATTCAAAAGCTAGTCAGATTGATTGTCAAAGTAAACAATCATTTTGATGGGTTTCCAGTGTTGCACAGGTCAGTCAAATTGGCTGCTTGAGGAATGGGAAAAAAAATTCGGACACTAGATCAACTCAGGACTAAGACTCAGATTGTGGGTGGGCCATGATTGTACTATGCAGTGGTATATACACGTGTATGTATACAGTATGAACCAGATTTCATTGGAAATTCTGCATACTGATGTTTATGTTAGCCTTGTCCAGACAATGAATGTGGACCAGACTCGGATATCAACATACTTACTTTCTCAGCAGTAAGGGAGTTTTAGACTTGGAGGAGTATTAATCTACATTGTACTTGGACTGTTTTTTTGTTCAAATCTGCTGAAATTTAGCTCAAGTTTGCTGAAGCAGTAACTTTTTGGGGTAAGAAGTTACTAAGAATTATTTAGTCAAGGGGATAATGATCCCAAACCCAGTATTGGCTTTGTCAAGAAGCGTACAAAGGACTTAGACTTATTTTCTCTTTCTCACATGACCGCTCCTCTGACTCAATGATACACCAACCAAATTTGGGCTATCGATATTAAATGCAACAATGAGACATTTTATACACTTGAATTTTAATTTCTGTTCTCAATTCTGCTCACCATCAACTAACAGATTATGTAGTTAGATGTATGACTGTCACCGAAAAAAAAAATTCCTATCGGGTCCCGGTGCGATCTTGGTTTTTCCCGAACAAATCCCATAAGAAATGTGGCTAAAAATTAAAATCTCAGCCAGACTTTTACCTCGCGCTAAGCTCTCAGTGGGTTCCGTGACCCCTTTAATTGAATTCATGTTGCGTATCGATAGGAATTATCAGCGCGATGAAGACATACATGCCAGCCTGGCCAGATTGATCATTCTACAAAGCATTTCGGAAATGAAGTCAAATTCCGGGCTCAAAAACAACCTGTAAGCACTAGTACTAGTAAGTGAATGCCACCGGATTCCAATTATATCTGAGATTTCAAACTCGGAATGGCATATTATTCCTGTCTACAAACTGCCTTGAAAACAGGTGCTCCAGTGTAATGGAAATTGTTCGCAGAAAGTATAGGATATTCAAACACGGACACCCAAACAGATTAGCTATGTTCGATCTTCAAAAGGACCAAAGACCAAAGATTTCCTCATTACGATATGGCACTCTTTGCTCAGTATCTCCGGGTACTAGATAAAGTATCCCTTCGATCCGTCGCCGTCGCCTGGAATAGAACGTGAATATGGTTTTGCCAAAAAATTCCGAGAGGGATAGAGCTCAACCGCTGAAAATGTGGTGGATGAGTTGGAGTAAATAGGTCGCACCGGGGGTGATGGCTTTGCGTGTCCTAAAAACGGAAGATTTCTCAGAAAGATGAGATACGCAGTTCCAGGCCCCAGCAGAGTTCTGTACCGGCTGTTGGGAATACGGGTCCTCGACGTACACTACACCGAATCGTAGGAAGTCGGTCAACTGATTAGAGAACGGATAAAATAATATTAAAATCAACTTTCGCGAGTTTTCGGGGTTTGAGCGACGCGTACCTCTGCGATCTTCCCCTGCCCTACTATAGTAGCAGCCATAATCATATAACGGTATTTTCCACTGTCATCAGAAAGATAACAGCTCTATCGTTCCGAGGCATGCTCCCAATCCTCTTGAGCAGCTAGCGCATCATTGATAGCTTACTCTACCGTAGCTGGATTGGCTTCGTAGTATGTGGAAAGAATGTTGGCGTGGTCGTGAAGAATGTACTGTTTGGCCGGAATTTAACTGGATGGCTGCGGGCTGCGCAAGCTCGACGACAGTATTAGACGGTGGTTGGTCATATGACTCGTAACGGCGTAGAAGACGAAGATGGATCGCAGAAGACAAAGATGGATTCGACGGGTGCACAATACGATGATACAAAGGTAGGAATTAGAATGGACAGATGTTGAGCCTGGCTGCTGCTGCACAGTTTCGTCCCATGACGATGAAGCGGAGCCTGTATTGGAAATGACCTGAATGATACTAGGTCAAAGAGTAAGCCAGACATAAAGAGTAAGTTTTACAGCGTACTGGGGCTTGTCGCTGTCGCACTTCCATTTCCACCTCCTTTGCAGCCCGCTGTTTAAGGCGATATCCTTTAGGTCAACCGCGGACGAGATACCTGGCAGAGGGGGAACTTGAGCCGGGAATGTACGGCGTAAGGCCCATCCAGGTTTCGGTGTTGTGAGAGGACAGTACTTTGGATTAACTCCAGACAGAGTTGGCGAACGACGGGGAACTATGGACCATCGAGCAGATGGTAACTGTACAACAAGCTGAGTGCGTGTGAAAAAATACTAAACCCAATTGGAAATTTGCGCGAGTTGTTCGCGAGCGCACTAACACCTTCAATTGGAGCTCCGTCACGGCTCTTGACCAGTGCGCTCCTCGTTGAGCCAGATTCTCGTATTCTGTGTCTTCCGCGCGTATCAAGGTTGGCAATCGGATGGAATTACCGTTGGAGGCAATGGCTGAGGCTGCACCGAAGCTAATGCCGAGCTGCTCCCCATCTGGTGAGATTATCCTTCATGAGAAAGATAAGCGGAGAATCACCTTAGTACCACTTGCAATTTTCCCTAACCCTGTCGGCTCCATTCTGCCTCTCAATACCGACAAATTTAGATGCACTCGCATCTACTTGCTTCAATGTTCTCGGTAATTACCAGCCCTTGTCACCCTCAATCGCACCCATTTCTAATCAATCGGAGTTCCGATTAATCCTTGAATTGCTAGCCTGGTCGCCACTTTTTCTGTTCATTCCTCGCGCAAGGGAGTGAGTGCACTTGGTGTGGAGCGTATAGGCGTACCATGTAGCACAGATGGACAGTCGGACAGTCGGAAAGGCCGCGCTTGAAGCTTCTCGCGGCGGCCCACTTTCCCAAGTTGTGTGTTTGTGACTCTGGCAGTTGAATGTTCCAAAATTCCGGACGCGAAGACTAATGTCCGCCTCGGAGGTTCGGGTGCATGCTCGCGTACTTTTCATTCCATTCCACTTGTTTATGCTAACTAGAACTTTAGAAGGAACGTTTTTTTTTTTAACAAACTACTCTATCTCGTAATCCATTAAGCAATAAGACGTTCATTCTTAAACTGAGTGCAGGATGTCACTTTGGAAATTGGAACTCAGACACAAAATTTTGCCGACGTATATTGCCGAACCTATAGGTTTGGCTTCTGTACGCAAGCCCTTTGCTCTGGACTTACCTCCGTTTAGTGATTTATACCTCAAATTAGGGTTACATAACTGTATTATTGCTGATTAATACTAACTGATCCTTGCCGCTGTTTCCGCTGTTGACGCGTTGACGTGTGACTGAACGATTTCCGTTTCCAACGTTCAATGACTGTTTTTCAGACAAAAACCCGCTTTCTTCCTTAAATGAGAAGATAGAGTATGTACATATATTACTTGGCTGCCAACACAAAGCGAACACCGTCTAACGGACGCAGAAAAACTGAAATATACCAAGTTCAGACCATATTCTGCACCTTTCGGCTCGTAATTCAGGTTTCACAGACGGACCCCCGAGATCTCAAGTACTTCGTTAGCTTAAGAGCTAAACCCATTGATACTATGATAGTAGTACTTAGAATAAAATGTCCAGACCTCATTCTCGAAAAATCTTTGATTCCTATGTGCCTATGCAGTTTGGGAGACTCGGAGCATTAAGTAAATTTGTAATGCCTCAGTGTGGCTCGAGTTGTACACATTCGGATAGTCACTCAGGCTCTTGATAGGTTCGGCCCTCGCCGCTCGCGGCCATACCCCCCAGTTATATATATATGGGTGTTACATCATTGGTCAGCAGGCTAGTACTGTAAGAGGCAACTGCCAGCGAAACAATAGTTTCTTCAGCCGAAAAAACTAGTACCATTGATTAACTGCTTCACCTCGCAGCAAACCTCATGTGGGAGTCGAGAACTCCTACCAACCATCTAGTATATAAAGGCCACAGACTGCCCTTGTCATTCCATCAGTTTGTTTCTACAATCACGCGCACTTCTACTCACTTTCTCATCCTAGCCTCCCTTATCTTTTTACAATCGCTATTGGATTCCCACTAGGGGATTCAAGGATGCAATCCCCTTGCCGAGGTAGGGTTTGTTCTATCATCCAATATCATATTGATTTAATTTGTCTGCACGATCCTAGGACCATCCGAGAGCCGAACTTTTAGAAGCCCGATGTGTCCCTGAGGGCGGAGGATGCGACACCCTCCTCTCTCCGCACGTCTGCTGCTACGGTCTGCTTTGCCTAGGTGGAATAACTGGGGTATGAATGCCCACTTACAATGATCAGTTGCTGTGGTTCTCACTTGTTGTTTTTTATGTAGGTTTGCTACCCGCCGTAATTGCCGGACTCGGACTTCCAGTGCTCCCACTTTTCCATTGTCTTTCCTCCACTTCCCTGCGGTGGTCACATTACTCCATATGTAGTATGGAATATTTACGTGGCTCGTGTTTCTTGGGTTTGGAATAAATAATGTTGAACAATAAGCAAGCATTTCGCCAGCTGCTCCGCTGAGTCCAAGTCGCAAAAAATTTGAAATTTGGTCATGACCGTCAATGAGTGTGACCTGGTTTCATCATTCATCATGAATATCACAAGTCCGGCAACCATTACTACAGCTATATCCGGTCCTCCGGAGTCCGGAGGACCGGATATAGCTGTAGTAATGGTTGCTTTCCTTATTCCACTGCATAATAATAATTCTTTGAGCTTCTTTAACTCCCTCTAATGAAGACTCTTTTATAAATTCTCGGGGCGTTTAGACAGCGGCGGTCGCTCTCTGGTCGCTCATACCGACAGTGCAACTATCATTCTCATATAGCCATGTATACCCATGTTGTAGAAGCAAGTGCATAAACTGGGAATTCCTATCACCTTCTATTACTTGCAATTATCTTCAATGCTATTCCTCTGCTAACACCTCATAGTACATAGTAGAACCTTCTATATGTTGGAATATACGAAAATAGCATTTCACAAGAATAAACCAGATAACACAAATATAGGATACAAAGATATATTTAGCTACAAAACTCCACATACATTCACAGAGTATCCACATACGTTCACATTGTATCCACTTGATACATAGCTTTATTATTAGTTACACAGTATATAAGCTGTAGTTTATATAGATGTATCTTCATCCGATTGTCCCTTGTCTACTTTCATTCAGCATGTAGAGGACAAACGGAATTATAGCTCTCTTTGCTCATTATTCAAGAGTGACAAATATCTCCAATCCTAAACCTCTATTTTTATTTCCAACACTATATACACCTACTTAGGTAGATATGGCTTGTACTGAAGCTTACATACAATGATTATCTTAATCTCTTATTCTCACAATAAGCTAAGCAGCTGTTGCTGTGTCCGGAATGGACCACTTCCGCCCAGATATAGTGGTGAGTACTCAACCTAAACCCTCGTTATCTAATCAAGGGTTTGGGCCTTGCAAGCTTCTTGCAAGTTACTTAGTGGGAAATTCTATTGAACTCGAAAGAGAGCTAGTTATGTATACTAAGTATGAGCACTAGACTCTGGAGTCTCTGGGGGAGGGAGATCTCAAGATCTGCATTGCTGTTTCCAGAGTTGGGCTGACGGAGAAATTTTCAAAAAGAGGAGCAACAAATTTGAATTGAGGACAGAGATAAGTATTCGTAGTACAGTGGTTGTAAATGTGTTGTTACAGTTGTTTACAAAATTCGACAGATCAAATGTGAGTGCAGCAACATATTTTTTTAGTCATCCTGAGTATTGTCTGTGATTCCATTCAAGATCCTCAAACGTAAGTGCAAGTTCGGTGTGAAGGCCTTTGAACACTGCTTGATTCCGATCCACTTCAATGGTGCGGATGATCTTCCAGCCTGAAGTAAGGTGCTTTACTTCCACGAGTTTGTTTTTGTCATTGTAAATAGCTAGCACGCTGTATTCCGGGATTTTCGTGTCTACCAGTGCTGTATTGAAAAAATGTAAGCTTGATCTCTTTTTATGTGATTACCTCAACAGGAGACTTACGCCAATAAGTGTATTTTCCTAGTACAAGAACAGGATACTTTGTCAAGTCCCCAGCGGAGCCGGTGTCTGTGATATTACGATACTCTGTGTCGGGAGGAAGAGTAAGGTGGGCCATAGGTGGGCCATGGGTAACGAATGGGAGAGCCAGTAGGTCATAAGGCGATACAGAGATGGTATAACCTTTGTTGCAGGTGAAGATAACATCGGCGTGCTTTTGATACTGTATTCGTTTCAAGAAGCGAGTACCCTGCTCAGTGACTTTCAAATCCCATTGACGGAGCAAGTTCTTTCCGTCATACGCGAGTAAGGCTAATCCGTCGCGATGATCATCATAGTTGACAGCTGAAATTAGAGTGCATCAGGCACTAAAAGATTAAATTGGGGACTTTGGTACTTACCCCAATAAGTATAGTTCGCAATTGTGAAAGTCGGGTACAGGTTGTCTTTTATGAAATTTGGGATGCCATCAGAGTCTTGAGTAATATAGCCATAGAAGAGACCACTGGGAGGATTTGGTTGGTTTGTGGCATCTCCCGTGTTCACGTCAGCTGCCGGCTCTATAAATTTCCCCGCAGCTGGTGATCCTTGGGCAAAAATTGCATAATCGGTTTGGTACATTGGCTTTCCACCTTTGGTGGCAGCAAATGCACTGACTCTGGATTGAATGGTCAATTCATCGAGGCCGAGGGGAGGTAAATCCATAGTGACAATGCCATCTTTGAGAATTTTGTTCTTGTATTGATCCTGAATTTTATTGTTCAAATAGACCGTCAGAGCCGTGGCCATAGTATCGTCCGTTCGAAGTGGATTCCAAGTCAGCTGAAGCTGGCGGATAGCCCCGGGCTTCACAATGAGAGTGCTAGTGACTGGACCTGTCATGTTAAGCCACTTCCTCCCAAATCGAGTGCTGAGGGTGGAGAACATGTACGCAAGGTATAGCCGTTGATCTGTGTAATATTTAAAGACACTCTTTGCAAGTACGGGAGCAACCTTTGGGCTCTGAAGCACTTGCCGGAGCAACAAGATTGCTGCTCGATACTTCAGCGCGCCATCAAGTGCCTTTTGCAGTGCAGTATGATAAACCTTTTCGGAATCCCATTCCTCGAAGTTCTGGGTGATGGCATCATGAATGATTGAACCATACGTGTCAGAATTCTTCGGTTCTGGAGCTTTGCCTGGATTATTGGGAGCTTTTGGAAGGGGTCGTTGTTCTGGAGGCCCCGAGGATGGTATGGAACCAAATAGGCCCAATAAGATGCCCGTAAGACCAGCGCCAATTCCGCCGATACCTTCTGCCGCACCAGCAGCAGCAGCAGCAGCAGCGGCAGCGGTTCCACCTCCAGCAGCTCCCGGTGTTCCACCAACCCCTCCGCCTGAGTCAGGAGGTCCGTCTCCGCTACCGCCATCACCATCTGATCCTGACTTGTCAGTGTTCGAGCCCTCGTCAGGTTTCTGATCCCCTTTATTAGGTTTATCCGCTGGATCAGGTTCTGAGGGATTATACTCCTCCCTACATATCAAAGACTTGATGGTCTCTACCCCAACTTTTTTGAGTGCAACCAAAGCTAAGACCTTAGCAAATGCATCTGCGTTGTCAAGAAGAGCTTGTACAAAACTAGACAAAGCTGGTCATGCTTGTGGATATAGTATCATAGTAGCAATTACTTACTTGCCAATGTTATCCTTAACGACATCAATAAACAATTTGCCAAAAGACTCCAGGCTTGTGGGAATGCTGTTGATGGTCAAGTCCAGAGGCTTGAAATCAACTCGAATATTTGTGCCTGCGATGGCCATGACGTAGTGTCCTGTAACTTGAAATTTTATGCTCTTGGCACCGCTGTGATCTTTCTCTGGATCTTCGCCATCTGAGTCGGCAAGTTTGATGTCGGCACTCAAAGATGACTGGAAAGCCTGACTATAATTCCATCAAAACTCACCCTCATAACAATAGAGATAGACATACTCGAATACCAAATCCAGAGCTCCACAAGCATCTTTAGCACTTGCTTGTTTGATAGCCTCCAAGAATTTTGCAGCATCAATGAAATCCTGGAACAAGGTTGGAAGGTTTACGAAGCGTAAACGATTCTTTCCTCCTTCCTTTACGAGCTCAAAACTAATCTTTTGGTTCTCTAGAAATTTTACTGCGCTCCCCATTGTAAACTCTCCACTGAATCCTGTGGAAGCGCTGTTCGGTGGATTTGGATTATAAGAAAGTTTGGCATCGCCAATGGTTGTTCCAAAAAGTGCAATTCCAGCGCTGATAAAGAATCCCGGGCTATCTGATTGAACGGTTGAGAATCCAAAGGAAGGCCCTGTGCTTGTAGAGTTGTTTATTCCGTGCAAGGTAACACAGAGAACGTTTACTGGCGTCAACTTTGAGGCCACAGCCTTGATGCCGGACTTCTTTTCATCATCCCCTTTAATCATACCAAGGGCAAAAATGAATCGTAATCCTGTTCCAGAGAGCTTCAGAGATAGCCGAGATCAAATTTCAACATCAACACCTACCATAAACAGATGCTTCACACTCTGCATAAAAACCCTTGGGATATTTTCCATTGCGTGTGCCGGAACCATCAGTTACAGGTGGTGTGGTGTATCCTTCCTTCCAGGCATAATACATGAATAATTTCTCGAAGGAAATATTCAGAATGTTCTGCCAATTTCCTCCAAATATCGATTCCAATAAGGAACCCAGGTGTATCGAGCCGATGGTAATTTTTAAGACACCTGGCTCCATTCCAGACATGAACATCAATGCGGCGGTGGCCGTTATGGATTGTCCAAAAGAAATTTTAGCAGAGAGGGAAATTTGATAAGTCGCGGAGCGCTTTCCGTGCGAGACCACCCCTGAATTTATAGCTGGATTCGGAGGCGCTGTTTTTGTAAAGTCATACTGACCACTAAAGATGATGTCGAATATCTGCAGTTTGATGATTTCTGATAGCGTGAAAGGACCGACCGCATTAAAGCTAAATTTGGCAGTTGTAGTTTGAGCGGACCAAACATCCAGACTTCCCTGAATCAGATCCCATGAAGTATTTTGGTTGATGACAACTCGGCATTTACCAGAAAGTCCAAAATGGCTAGACTTTTTGTCATCTACAATCTGAACCATATAGGAAAGTGTGACTGAGTCCAAAAAGACTGATGGTAGAATGTGGAGAGAGTCAACGGTGGCAGTAAAAGCAACTGTCCGTTTTGATTCGTCCTCTTTGCTGAAATACCCAAAGAGATGGACAGCCGTAGATGGGAGGCTTGAGTTTGAAACAATGTTTAGACTTTCCATTGCGGAGTTAGGTTTTGGAGACCCAAAACTAAGAGAGGCAAAAATAGCAATGCCTGCAGTCGCTTTGAGCTCTAAGTTTGGAGAAAAATTCGCGAGCGGGACAACGGAAGATGCTGATGGGAGTAAACCAATGGTCTTGGCATTATGTAGAGCAGCCTTGATTTCCTTCAAGGATTTTGCAATGGGCTCGTAAAATGCCAGCACTGAAGCAGTGCTTATTCTCTGAAATATTTTAAGTATTGCAGGAATTACTAGGATGAGATACAACATACCAAGTTGTCATCGACAGTTTGAGCAAGCTCAGAATCTGATATCAGATCTCCAAAATGGAAACTGTCTACAGAGACTGCAAGCATAAAAGCCCAATGGGAGGCATTCACTTGAGCAGGCTTGATTCTCCGGATCACGAGAACTGCACTTCCACTGGCGGAACCATTTTTTCCCCAGTGTGCACTAGCTCCAATGCCATACATTGAATCTTCTCCTAGCACAAAATTGATAGCGAGCTGTTTGAGAGTAAAGGATGATTTGGAGGGCACGGAGGCTGACCAGAGAGAGCTTTGTTGTGTTCCATTATTTGTTAGAAAGTCAGTAAGTCCACCAGCAGAAACATTTGTGGTGTTCAAGTTCAAGATGGCCCCAGAGAGGACGATCTTGGAGCTGGTGATTGAATTTTCTGTGAAACGTGAATATTGCAAACCAGCTGATAGAATCCAATCATTGGAAAATACCCCTTCCCAGTCAACTTTCCAAAAACTCCCCGACCCACCAATTCCTATGTCCTCCTTCCCGGAGATGGAGGGAACATTTGGATATGAAGAACTGGACCAGTGGATTTTTATCTGGTTATTGGACAGCTTGAGCTGTTCAATATCAGATGTGTCAAAGTTGACCTGGACTGAAAACGACGTTACTGAAAGCTTGTTGGCTTCAAATAAAGCTGTAATTGAGAATGATTTCAAAGAGATAGTTTCAAGTGTTGGTGACCCAATGATCGGAATTGTTGTAAGGTCAATGGATGGGCTGATCTCTTTTACAAATGCGCCAAGGGTGAAAGCATCATCGAGATTGAGAAATTCAAACTTCCCTGCTCTTTCTTTGGTAGGAAAAATGAGAAGAGCTTGGCAGCGATGTTTGCCGGCAAAAAGTAAGGTTGTATTAATCTGTGCCCGCCAAGTAGATCCAGTCTTTGTCAAATCAATCTGTGCCTTTTCTATCACTAGCTTGGGGAGAAGCTGAAGCTGAGTGATTGTTGCAGAAATTGAAAAGGTGGCTATAGCTCGCGTAGCACTGTTGAGGGCACTTTCCAACTCCACAAAGACAGTATTGACCGTAATGGATTTCAGCTGTGCCAAGAATGGGATTGCAGTAGTCACTGCACTCCAATATTCACCTCCTAATGCCGCAAGAAAA
Organism: Collybiopsis confluens; assembly: GCA_013368555.1. Classification (NCBI taxonomy): domain Eukaryota; kingdom Fungi; phylum Basidiomycota; class Agaricomycetes; order Agaricales; family Omphalotaceae; genus Collybiopsis; species Collybiopsis confluens. The sequence goes on along the minus strand of JAACJN010000105.1, from coordinate 25,738 downwards.
TCATCAACAGAGGGATAAGGGAGAGTACTCTGGGGATCAATGGACATAGTCAATTTTGTTCTTTGAGTCGGATCATTTGCAATCCTTTTGATGGGCCAGCATGATACACCCAGAAGTATATTGGCTGTGGCAGGTTTGAGCTGAATGGCAAAGTCAAGCTTTAGCCCGACAGATAATGTTTTGAGAGATTGGGGCTGGGTAAGAATGCCAGAAATAGTAACTTTGGTCTTGGATGGATCAGCTCCCACACATTTATGGAATTGCAAAAACACATACCTTAGGCCAGAATTTCTGAGGTAAAACTTTTTCCCAGGGATGCCATCCTTCCATGCTTATCTGTGCAAATATGCTTTGCAATGACACAGTGCCCACTCCGAAACCTGGAGTAGTCATGGTAAATCCAACCAAATCGGGGGTTCCGGCCATAACATCAGGACCATTAAATGGCATAGACAGGTTCGATGGAGGTGTGAAGCCCAACCCGCTGAACAACGATTGTAATGAGACTACCGATGGCTTTGCAATAAATTTCAGAACCGCTTGTCCAGTAACATCTTGAGTAACAGTGAGAGACAATGCTAGGTTATTTCCACCTGATCCTAAAGTAATGTCCATAGAAAGGGCTAGTTCGTATGGTTGGCTGTTTTCAGGATCAAACTGAACTAGATCCAAGGAGACACCTTGCACAGAAAAGGTTAAACCAGCCAATTTGATGTTTTGGAGATTTTTCGAGACCACTGTAACTAATTTAGCCGCCTGGACATCTGCACCAATTGGACTTTGTTGGAATGTAATCTCAGTCTTGGTAGCATCAAGTGGCCAACCGAGGAGCTTGGTAGTGGTCAGGATCGCAGAGGGTATTAGTGAAAAGAACCCAAGAACAAAGTCAAAGCCTGCAATTGAGCCCGCAACACCAGCTAATGAGACCTTGTGAGGATCCCCGTTGTAACCTATGGATTGAAGATAGAGCACTAATGGCAAGGTTTGCTTGAAGGAAAAGGTGCATTCTGTCTCGATCCCCGTGGCTAGACTGGTGTGGATTACGAGAGTGGAATCTGCAGAGGAGATTTGTGCTGAAATAGATGCAACTGCAATCAAAGCACCTCCTTCTGGATTGTATAATTGCACAACTCCAGAAGGTTTGAGCAATGGTTTTACAATAATTGCGCCACTTGGCTCTTCAACCACCGGCGGTGAGCTAGCAATGTCAACGTTGTATGCAGTCATACCAATTAAAGTAGTCAGCCGACTGCTAGCCATGGTAAGTAGAGCTGCTCCCGACCGATCCCCTAAAACCACTTTACTAAGATCAAGAAGTGTGACCGGTCCAACGTGGCGAGGGGCTACCTTAGCCCACCAAGCCGAAAAGCTTTCCTCTGTGGAAGCTTGTTGCTTGGGAGCAAGTAAAGCCTGATTCGAACCCCCAAACAAAGAAATTGTCTGCTGCAGAACAGGAGTCGGGGGTACAATGACACTTGATTTGAAATGCAATCGGGCAATGTTTGGAGGAGGAGGAGACGAAGACTGAAACTTAAGCTCTTTTCCACCGGCACCATCATCTACACAACATAGAATCTGAGCTGCATCACTATGCATGAGTTTGAACCAAGGAGCCTCTCTGTTTCCAGACCATACATGTTTGCCAGATTGAAATATCATGTCCGGAATGATCGATGTTGGATCATTAACCAAGGATATACTATATACACTTGAGTTCAGAGCAACATTGGATGGGGCTCCGGATGTGCGGGCAAGTTTGATCTGTGGAGGGGCTGCAGCCACGAGACTAAACTGCACAGAGTTACTGGAATGAACCATGTTAAGCCACCCAAAGGGAGTAATAGGATTGCCTGGATCCAGAATGGACACTGAGAAGCTAGACCTCTCAAGCCAAGTGGAGAACGGAGTGTTGTATGCATTGCTACCCACAAACTGTTCATTGAGATATGCTCGAACAGTAGGGGAATCCATTCCATCCTCAAGGCGAAACTCGGTGCATCCAGGAATATCAGGGCTTGCAGTGGTGGGGACTTCTGCAACATAATCTTGGTCTAGATAAAAGACCTTGATTCTGTCACGCCATTGATTCTTTTGGACAGTAGGTGCTAAAAATCCCAGATAGTAGAGCATGCCTTCCATATTCAGCGCCCACGGGTCTGTAACATACAGGTGCCTTACAATGGCATCCGGTCTGTTGTAAGCAGCCACCATAATCGCTGCAATGACAGTGGGGTTTGGAAGTCCGAAGATTTCCCTCTGGCTGGAAATGATATAGTTACGTGCACTAAAATGAGGCAATAGCGTGAGGCACTGACAATAGAGATGGCGATTATATGAACATACTCAATACTCTGATGAAACTCGCGTATGCCACCGATAAATCTTAGAGCGACAAATGGGTCGTACTCCAATACGTCGCGTACACTGTGTATGCCAGTGTTGCTGATAAGATCTTGAATTTTCCAATTTTTCCCACTCTGTTTGATTTTCGGGACAAATCGGTCAATCTTCAGAACGTCTTCGGTTGGCCACTGGTTGCCCGAACGAAGTATCTCTTCCAGTTTGTGAAAGCGGTCGAGTAGAAGTAGTGTGAGTTCGATCCACTGTTGCTGATCTTTTAAATTAAGGACAGTTCCGTCATCTTTCGTGTATACCAAGTCTGGCAGAGCTTGAATATATTCGTAGCAGGAAGTGGAAGCCTTATCCATGGCCATTCGGAATGCAGGTATGTTCCGTGTATTCCAATCAACCGCTATCCAGTCCCATGCACGGGAAGTGTGAACACGTTCTCGGAACTGGGCAATGGCCTGGTTTGGGGCTAGAGGCGGAACCAAGCTGGCCGTCGGATTTCCCAAATACCATGCAGACAAAGCAAGCAAAAAGAATTCCAGTTTCTCTTTTGGATTATCATTAATGCTTAGCTTTGTCGCAACATGATTACTGCGCTGAGAGCCATGGTGAGAAACTTTGAAAATAGATAGTGTCTTTGGGGTCGGGGGAGCCTGAGGATTATAAGGGATGTTGAGCTGATTAAGAATGTGATGTCCAGGTGCATCGCCAGTGGTCACAATTGGCCGATTTGTCTCCAATGGAGGTGCATATGATGTGATAATGCTATAAAATAAGTAAAATAAGTCTGAGTACTGCGAGGAGTATTTGGGCTATTAGTCAGATGTTTACCTTTGATTATTCTCGCTGCTTGCGCCTTCCACCGTGAGTGCAAATTGAATGAAATGAGTCGAAGTACTAGTAGGCTTGGCAACCATCTTGAAAATACTTCCTGTGGGGGTGCCGTGTATCAAGCCTGAGACTGCGGGTATGTTATCCCAAGGTTTACGCTCAAATCCTTTTTCCCTAAGCAAAAACCGAAGATAGCCCTTCACTGATGTTTGTTTATCCTCAAAGTCCTCATTCAGGACGACAGGTCCCTTGAATTTGAGAGGCTTTTCTTTGCTGGTAGGGGATGTTGCATCCGGTAGCCAATCAGTGAGAAGCTGTATGATACCTCGAAACAATTTCAATAATTATTTCATTTGATGACGAGTGCAACTTACCATCCATGTGATCCTGATGTGGATGAGTAACCACTATTCCCTGAAGAAGATCAATTTGCTTATATCCAAGTATCGCATCATTATCTCCAGAGCAGCAGAAACGAAGCAGAGCTTGTCGCAAAAATTGGTAGTAGGAATTGTACTGGTTGCCACCTGGAGCCCAAGTAGGGCCCGAATCAAGCTTCCGCTTTCCATTTTTCTGCGATGAAGACACCACCAGTCCCACTGGTCCACCATCGATCAACCAATAACCTAGTAGAGCAGTTCAGATATCGGGATGATGGCAGTTAATGAAAGGCGCATACGAGGTTTGAGTTGGCCAGTTTCTGGCGGTAACTGCAGCAAGAGAGTATCACCGTAGCCTGCGTAAACAGCAATAAGTTTTGGCACGTTGGCCATCCTTCTGTAATGGCGAGGGAATGAGATAAGGGGAGTCCGAGGCGTGCTTAAATAAGACTGGACAGAGCACTCATTGCGACGGGATTGGTATGGATCATATCTGCGTGGGTATATGGAAGCAATACCTTTTTGAGACTCTATTGACAACTGCGTCGCATAAGCCTCGGAACTGATATTCCTTTCTAGGGATTCTCCCTGTAATATGTACCTCCTTCTTGCCTTCCATTTTTTAAGTCAACGATAGTTAGCCCCTTCAGTATGACCCCGGAGATTTGCGCGCCTGGTTTCTATTGTCTGTAGAATCAGATACCGACAATGTAAAAAACAGGCTTCATTGAACATGCTATTTAAGTACATACTATCTCAGCCTAACCGAATTTTTTTCTTCGCTGGTCAATTTTTTGCAGACATGCTTAGACCAAAAATTGTCATATTGGTTGATCGAAAGATCAGCCGAGCTGATTTTGGGACTTTTCCGTTTGCGACTTACAGTGAACAGTGGAGCCTGTAAAGCTGTAAATAACATCACTCAGACAATCTTCCGCCTCAGCTCGCCCGTTACGGCCTCCCAAACACTCCAGCAGCTCGTGACGGTGAAACAAGGGGTATAGAAACATCCTATAACTTTATCCACGACATTTCCGAACCTTGTTTTGATAGGTCAAAAATATGACTGGGAGGCTTATTGTTGAGATGTGGTCCGTGGAACTAGTTTGTTAAAATGAGCATAATTATCAAGTGGAGTGGGTACACACAAGCAAGAAGTATCCGGAGTGGCCAGACTTTAAGCGACAAGACTATGAGGAGCTTGGGGGTGCGAGTGCTCATTTGAGGGCTGTGCTGGGTGAGGAATCAATCATACCAGTTTTGGCTGCATGGGGTCTAATCAATGGTAGGTATGTAGTCGAGAGGCAAGACTTCCCATCACGATTACGTGAACTTGTCAATTTGACATCTAGGGTGCAATCCAAAATTGCTACTTAGTCGGCTCCGATGTACTCCCTCCATTCCTGCAGAAAATAGACCTAGAGCCTGAGAGCCGGAGATCCACCCAACATGTGTTGAATATCAGACTCCAAGAATGCAAACTGCACGTTTTCGACTGAAATACGCCAACGTACATACAATTAATAATATCAAGCCATCCCAGCCCGGCAGCCAAAATCTCACTTTCGCTCCAAGTTACCCTAGGGTTATACTAGTACTATGAAATCCCTTTTCATCAGTTATATTATAATGGACACCTTACTCGATAATTTTGTGCTAATTCCGATGAAAGTGACATCATAAAGTTTTTGGACTTGCGGTTCATTTGTTTCTAGAATTGATTTCCCAGTTCTATTGTCTCATGACACGTCTCTTGAATTTTGAAGGGGGCATTTGGTACCCCGCTTATCCAGTAGTGAATAAGTATTAGTCGTCCACCAAAAGTACGTTTTGTGCCTTTCGGCAAAAATCGAAGCCCGGCTGCTCTTCAAAACTTCAATGCTCGCAGCATTTCTTTAACTTTCATTTCAGCCTTAGAATCGGACAACGTCAAGCTACTCCAATTAGATCTAGGGAAAATGCTATCCCACAGCTCCGGACGAAAAACAGGAGGACAAGTTCGATGGAAGTTTGAGCGTCATTTGATAACAGATACAGTAGATTCCACGCTCATGTCGCACCTCATTTCAATTATGCTGTAAGGTGATAACTTGAAAAGAGCGGCTGCTAAAGAAGATGTCACTTGGCCGATCTATTCGAAGTAATTTTGCTTCCGTGGCCATTCCCTACCACATAACAAAAATGTTTGACATCGTCAATGACATGTCCAACACTGCGTGTGAGTGTTTTGGAGTATTCGGGTCCGTTTATTGACATTTGAAAAATGATTGGCCAACTCTTATTCACATAAATCCATATAAAGCTATTAAAATTTTTTTTTTTTTTTGCCAAGGTCAATGATCATTATTTTCGAAAATTGCAATATAGGTATTTTTAACGACTCCAACAACGTAGGAAGTACATATCTGTATAATGTTATCCCTTTGCTTGTATTGTAGACGCAAGAGATGTTTCAGTTGGGCTACTACCATCTGGTTTCTCAAGCAAGACTCCTCGTCGCTAGAGGTTTGCTCCTCAATCGATTAGTTCATTGCAAGCCCTGTTAAGCCGACCGAATCGCCATGTCAGCTTGCTCGCGATCCTATCAAAGTGCGTCTCACATATTTTTTACATGACCAACCTTTCTATCATGTCTCATGCCACCTCCACAACTCGTACCTATCTTCGGCTCCCTCGACTTCTCTTAGCCTCACATATCAGCAGAACAGGGTTCTGCTGATATGTGATGAATGGCTACGGCCCAGAGCAATGTATGACATGGAACATTTGGCTTGCAATAAAGAACGGAGTATTCAAACACTTTCCAACTGTACTTGACTTGTGCCGGAATGTATTCTCCGTGATCATGTATGGGTAGTACCCCGGGCCCTCACATTATGCTAAGTTTTTGCACTTTCATCAAACTGGGAGACCCCGAGTCGACAAGTAAATGTCTAAACTGTACGGCAAGTAGTACATATCAGTGCTTTATAGTCGGAGAAAAGAATACGTGTGTATTTATAAAACGTATCAAAGAGATATTCAACGATGCTCCGGTGATGTTTGCGTTCAAATGTCTGGTTCACATTTCTCCACTTTGGTTCCATGAGTCATCCTTGAATGCATGCAGAAAGAACACAAAAATGGTTCCTTTCATCTTTGTTTTTTTTTAGTACAAGCTCCGAGTCTCACCGTATATTCTTTCTAGAAAGAGCCAGTAGACTCGAACGCTTTTGGGTTCTTTGATATGCTAGCTTGAAGTCTTGGCAAGCTATTTTAAACCTTTCAATTTTGTTTCCTTATTTTTGTCTTTGTATTCCACGCTTCTCCTTTATTGTCCCATTTTGAGCACTTTGGTAGTCAAAAGTCATAGCCATTTTTGGGGGGCCGCCAATAATTTTTTTTTTTTTTTTTTACAGACTTTCCAAAAAATACAAAAAAAAAAACTGTCATATCCTGTAAGTACTTTCCCATGCATATAACTTATGTACCAACTTTCTATCTCTCAAATTATGAGACAATGATACTCTGATTACGAGTAAAGTGAGCTCATTCACTCAACTCTATTTGCTGGGTCATAACTCCATTGGCATTATTTTCCTTCTTGAGCTTTGTCCTCAGTGCTGCTTCTTGTATTCCTCAGCCTTTGAATAAAGTTAAATAGATTAGATTGTCTAGCATACGCCTTGTGAAATAAGAAAGATGTTATAATTACTCGAAGTAGGTACAAAATAGCCGGATCGAATGGAATCTGATCTGATAACTAAATGGGAGATGAGTAGTTCAGGACACTCAAATCCATTCACCTCGACGTGGCCTTGATCAAAGTTTGATTGAATTGCTTGGTGTCTTCAACTGGAAAGACTGGAAATTCAATGTACCTACATTCAACGCCTCAACGTACGATTACATTTTTATCCTCCTCTGTGGGTGTGGGTGCTGAAAAACGACCATGTGTCCTGACTTCAACTTGATAGCGGGAACTGGCAGGTTAAAAATATAGGTGATGATGGCGCTTTTGGCATGATTGGCATTTCTTTCAACGCACGTTCAATAATACAGTTCAATACAAGTCACGTTCACGTTGATACTCGTTCAACCCTTCCGTACGCGCTTATCACTTTCTCGCACAGAAAATTCCCCATTGTTGATTTCTATGCAATCTACTTTGTTTCCAGCTCCTTTGCCTGTTATACACCCCTAGAGTTAATGCGACTTGAAACTCCACCGAAGACTGGGCCCAAAATGTAACCGGGCGCAGTCGTGGTCCGCTGAACAGTCCTTGGACCGCTCTCGGATCCTCTTTTCTGGCCGGGCCTTCACTGCCTTTCTTATGCTATGGCAGCTCTCGTCCCCACATCGCATTCTCCAGCCCGCGTACTCCTTTTGTATGCAAATCTCTCATTCTTGCGGGTAGATCCTTGCGCCGTTCAGTCCGAAGACTCAGTATTTCCGTGGTTCCTGTCGACGCCGGATCCTTGACGTTCTAGGTTGACTAGGCGGATGGCGAAGATTCTTTCAGCTACCTATTGATAGTCGGCAGGATCAATCGCTGTCGTCTTGTCTTCGATTGGCTACAACGGGCCTTGTTTCTTAGGGCCTATGTTGAAATTCCAATTCTTACGAATATTTGAATGGGGAAGGCTAAAAGAGATGAGCTTAGGGAGGAGGAACGGAAAGTGGGGCACGAACGAGAGTGGTATGTTGACGCCAAATTACTTTGGCATGTGCCCAAGCTGACTTTCCTCCGCGAATAAAACAACTTTCTAAAAATAGAACAACTATTTGAACGTCGGCGGATGCTCTCTCTGGCATCGGCACTGGCTTTCAACCAGACCATTGAATCATGAGATCTTTTCTTGTATTATTCGACCGATAAAACCACCTCTACAGTCCTGATCTCCGCCAACTATGCAGTGTCGGATAACCATACGCCAATTCAACATCAAGTGTAGCCAGAGGTTGAGGGGCGGCGGAACCTGTAACCACTGGCAAGCCCGGAATGAAGACTCGTCGTAGATGCTGCGGAGATGACTGGGAAAGCCTATGTCCGGACCTTTGCAGTTCGGTTTGCTACCACGTATCTCCATGGTGCGAGTCTATTTTAAGATGAATCGGACTAATTATCTTTTTACTTTTGGGTCTTTTCTCGCCATTATCGAGTCCAACGAACATTGTCATTCCGGCTTAAAAATTAGCTCGTTTCAATTCGCCAAAGCTTCTCTTTGTTCTCAACTTTGCGATGGAAGTTAAGATCGCAGATTGCCACCTCGAACAAGCTCGAGGGAATCCCAGCATTATTGGAGCTTGCTGGGTCTTTCAGGTCTTCCTGTTCCAAAATTGACACGTATCTTACCCTTTCTCGCGACCGGACACTGCTTCAAGGGAGGGGTCAGATATATACGTACCTTTCTATTTCTATTCACATAGTTGGGTTATCTCACCTGTTAATTCGGTCTCAATTGTGTTCTCATGCAGTGAAACCTGGGACAGTTTTGCCAACATTTTGTTTGAGTACGAAGCTTTCCAGTGTCATCGGATCCGATATCATTAACTGCTGTTCTGTTGTGAGTGATTTTGTTTTGTGAGAAGATTCCGTCAGTTTAATGGTTGTTATTTTACCGTATACCTCAATGAAACGCTTATAGAACTCTCAGTTGAAGTGGACGATGGTATCCCATTCCAACGTGCCGTTGGATGCTCGCTCTCTGAGCACTACAAGACGGTCAATCGGTCTATCTGCCGATCATATTTTCTTTTTCACATGAGAGTTGCATTTAGTAGGACTTGGGATTCCAGAAGGGAGAACGCTTTTCGCGCGCTATGGACCAGCTACTGGGAAGGGTCCCCTTGCTAAAGGTGAGTTAGATCAACGTACATAGTTAATAAATTACCCATCTCACACTTTTACCATACTAGTAGTTAGTTTACCCATGGGCATTCAGTCGGGTGTTGCAGGACCAGCCGCAAGTAGTTAAAATGGCCAAACAGGTATCATTTCCACTGCCTGGTGGAAGTTGAATTGATGCGTATAGTTCTGGGAGGAAGAATACTCTGTTCGCACTCGAGCACGGGGGGGTTTGAATTTTAGCCCTTTGACTTCTTCAAGGATGCCGCCGCGGTGGAAGGGTGTGATATATATAGTAGGTGTTCTATTGGGGAGTTCCAAGAGCTTATATGGTCCTCCGGGCGTGATTGGAATGAAGCCGATAGTGAGCGTATATTGAAGAAGGTAAGAAAGGTGATGAAACCGGGCGTCGAGTGATCAATGTTCATCCGTACGCCAGTCTTTGCATTCATTTATCGCGTCGTTGAACCCTCCCTTTATCTAGACGATACCGACATTCGCGAGGCTTTACAACACGATAACTTTTTGTCTCCGGAAATCGGTGCTTCAGCCCTACCGCACGGGGTGGACACTGCATTAAAACCTCTGCTCCCCAATAGTAGGAAAAGTGAGAGCATGAGCTAGATATAATCGGTGACTATGTTCAATGCACAGGCGAGAACATTGGATGCGTTTTCCGTACTCTGGTGAGTGTACAAAAGTCTGTCATACTGCTGAAACTCCAGTTGAAGCTCTGGACGGATTTGGTCGAATCTAGCCCGATTCGAAATTTTTTTCTTTCGGCACGCAACTTGTATAAACTCAAAACCGCCCTTAGTGCTGTATCCAAGGAGATATGTATGATCAGTTGACCGTGATATTATCCCCTCTCCAGTATATTTTAACCTCAAACTCTGATTTACGCCCCTCGTCCAGTGTGAACAAAAGGGCGAAAAAAAAAGATCTGAGAAACTCTTGATTTCGAGCATGTGATGATGGTAAGAAAAATCTGAAAATATCGGAAAATTCAAAATAAAATAATTGGCTGGGCGTCCCTAAAAATGGCTGAGCCCCAAATAGGACAAGACGTCTCGATCAATATGATAGTTTGTTGTAGATGTTCTGATTCTCCAGCTTTCTCCCTTGAAATATACCCTTCTAAGAGGTGGACTCGCGACTGAACTTGAGTATAAATAAGGAAGCTGGAGGCGAGTCCAATGATTCGCCAGGATGGTATTCGGAGCGCCATGTTAGATGGAAAATCAACTATGTGCAATCAAAATCTGTCAAGTACGACATACCACCTGAATGTTACTGGATATAGAAGACTTTTCCCCCGTTTATTTCATTTAAATGACCGGCGACCTTGACCGGCTTAGAAAGGTCCCTCGTTCCCCTCCCTCCTTTCCCTCGCTGCGATGCCGCCCGCATTACCCCCGTCGATGCTCGTGCCACTGTAAGTCTTACCGACTCTGCGCTATAAACTCGAATGTTGTACTCAAATCTCGCACAATTTCCGTAGCACATACCCAAAGGTTCGTCCTTGCGCTACTACCTTCGGCTCAAATCAGACCCTTCGGTAGTTTTTGGGGTGGTTCTTGACGGCGATTTTGTACGGTTTTGCATGTTCGCATACCTGTGAGGGATCAGTCAACTTTGAAAGATTAAAGCTTATCACCGTTCATTTTGAACCAGGGATCTATTTCCGGTCCTTCAAAAACGATCCCGCTCGAGTCAAGATACTCGTTTCCTATCTTTTGATCATAGCAACCGCTCAGCTTGCCCTAAACATGCATGATGCATTCGTCGTCTTTGGGTCCCACTTTGGAGACGTCGATGAGCTCACAGCAGTAAATCTACAATGGCTATATGTCCCTATACTTACCGTGATGGGTAAGAAGCATATTAATTCTCCGCTGGCACTATGTAATCGTGGCATCAGCCAGTTTTCCGGTGCAGTTCTTTTACGCCCATCGAATGATATTGTTTTCGCGGTCGTATTACACCAAAGCTGTGGCAGCTATAGTGGTTTCGGTATGTAACAGACGAGACAGCTTGAAGCTTTGAAGCCGTTTGATTCACATTGCCCTTTTTAGCTTGGTTTCATCGCCACAGTTGCATCCATCATCAACGGGGTAAAAAGCGTCCAGCAGAAACAGAACGAGAGACCCCTCTATGAAGAGGTACGTCACAAAAGTATAGGAACGAGCTGAGCCGATATCAATCATCTTCCTCCATCTAGTTATGGCTTGCGTCCAGTTCAATTTGTGACACCATTATTACTTCTTCAATGATTTTCTTAGTGAGTACACCGCATCCTCTACTCCAGTGCCTACCCAAATTGACCAACGGTCCATGGATGATAGCTCAAAAAGTCAGACTCTGGGCACAGAAAGGAGACAAATCGGGCCATTTCCCAGCTAATTCAACTGCTCATCGAAAACGGGTTCTTAACAGGTAAAAATATGGTTTTATTTTTCCAAATGTAGGCATGATTTTAAAATTTGTCGGATCATCTTTCTAGCACTTCTTACTGTTGGGGATCTTGGGGTCATGATGAGATTTCCTAATCAGCTTTACCACTTCCCCATATGTGCTATCTGCGCAAGTCTCCACTCTGTCACGCTCCTCATATATCTCAACAGTCGAAGTTACATTACATTGAGCACTGATTCCAAAGCCACTTGGAAACAGAGTATTCACTTTGCACAGCCCGGTGGAAGTGGAAGCTCGTCGGAACTCAGTTCAGAGGCTATAACGGAACTGGTAACGTTATTTCAAGATCTTATCCTTCCTTTCCAAAAAAAAAAAGTCTAACATTTTCTGTTTTTTAGCCATTAAGTACCAGATCAAATTTACGCTCAGGAGTTCAAAGCTTTGTCTGAAATGGATTCAAAATTTTAAGGTTTTTTATCTTTTTTTTTTTTTTATCCTTTTTTTTGAATTTCACTTCAATTACCGTAACTTACTTGAGGGGTAAAATTTTTTGCTACTTTCTAATTCAGTTAGTTTATGTAATACGGATTATAAATAAAAAAAAATTATATAAATTAGAAACAAAATATAATTCGCAATACCAGCGAGCACAATCCAATGTCGATTTGGTTGGACACTGCCAGTAAACAGGTCGCCTTGGAGGCTTCTCAGTCGGGCTATTTAAACCCTGAGTGGCTGAACGGCCAAAGGATAATCCTGCTGTGAAGGAACAAGAGGAGTTTTGATATTCTTTGAGCTTCAAGTTGCAGGCGGCGGCGGGGCGGTAGGGAGAAGGAGGAGAGAGTGGGAAAGCCGGATGCTCAGAGTTTGGACATTACGAGTCCAGAAGGTAGTGTAGCTTCGTCCAAGGCTAGATCGGATCATTGTGAAGAAGCTTCTACCGATATTCCAGTGCTCCTATTATAGCAAAGCTGAGCTTCCATTTATGCATAATGATAACTCAGTTACTAGTAGTTGCTTCTCCAGCCGGTGGCTTCCTTTATGATACTGACGGCAAGCCAATTTCTTCAAGTTCGTCAATAAAATAGTGACGAAAATTAGCGGGGTGTCACAGGCTGAATTGAACGACATGGGGACAGTATATATTATTATCAAGTAGGGGTGTTATAAAAAAAAGAGTACTACTTATACGGAAACCACATCTAGAAATTCGGTACTACAGAAAGAGTAGCATACGCGACTGGAGGTTCCTCCGACCACGCCTTATAAAACGCTTGGGCCTCTTCCTCCGTCTTCCATGACATGATGAGAACATGACTACTACCGCCCTTGCTCCCTCTAACCTGAGGAGATATCTGATTTCCCCGTTTAGTCATTCGAGCAAAGCTGAGAGCAGTACCGTGAAGGTCGACAACTTGAGAAAGGTCGATCGGTCCTAGTTGCACGCTCCAATCGTACGTAGCCGGATGAACGGTCGGAATTGGAGCCTCGTGTAACGGTTGGTTCTGTAGCTCAGGAATCGGGGGCATAGCATAGTATCGATCTGTTGTTGATGATGATGAAGTTGGCCGAGGTAGAGGATCGCCGATACTGTAGGTTGATTCCTGGCGGGAGTACATGGAACTCCGGAATTCACGAATGGTATCCGTCAGCTCCCGTTGCATTTCCGTCGACTGCGCCTGGCTCGAGACAGCCTCATGGAGCAAGAACTGTACCTCGCTCATCGTGTTCGTTAGTTGTTGGATGTTCTCGAGAAGAACAGAATTAACAGAGTGTCTCGAAGACCGTCTGGATCTGATAGAGCGGGCTGCTTCTACGTGGGTAGGTTCGAGCGTGCCTTCACTTCCACCCGAAACTTTGGCCTAAGGGGAATTCTGCAATAAAGTGAATCCATAAAAAAAAATATGAAATTTGTATGACTGACCTCGTTCATCTCGTTCGCCTCTTCCTCTGCAATCTGCTTGGCGATTTTCAGGTCCTACAAGTAGTCCCATCGTTAAAAAAAAAATAAAAAAAAACTAGAGATACAGCGCGATCCGGATGAAATGACACATACCAAACAAGGTGCATATTTGCTTCTTTCACGAATCCGAGCACCGTACTTGTAAAACAAGAATGGGATCGGTGCCAAGAGAAGACATATCAAGGCTATCAACGTCGAAGCCCATTGGACGCCCATACCATGATACATTTGAACGGTAAACAGAGGAAATGCTGCTCCAGTCGCAGACCGTAACATCGTGTTACTAGCAAGAGCGGTCGCAGCAAGCATTCTGGTTGGTCACGTCAAAAAAAAAAAAAAAAAAAAAAAACCTTTTGCTCAGCTGCGAATTTCTTTTTTTCAAATTGACAACAACCACTCACAAATACGTATCCACGATGAAAACCTGAATGAGTCAAAGGTCAGATAATTTAAGATGGGGGGGGAGGGGGAATAAAAAAAAAAATCTCTCGTTACTCACAACAAAGGCGATGAACACCATAGAAATCGCCATTCCCAAAAGGACAGTACTGAGACCGGGTACATACCAAGGTACACTTGGATAGTTCCCTGACCATCCGAGCCAAAACACGCTTATAACCAACAAGACTGCGCCAATCATAGCGGCATACAGTCTTTCTTCCGGGGGAGGGAATCCTTTCCATTTGGGAATGATCTTGTTGACTTTGCTTACGAGATAAACGTTCACGACGGTGGTTAGCGTGCTTCCGATACCGATTCCCAAGAAGAGAATGCCTTGCTGAGTCGGCGTGAATCCTCTCTTTTCGATGAAGATGACAGGTAACGCCTCGAGTACTGGAAACGGAAACGGATCAGAAAAAGATGGTAAGAGTTTAAGGTGAGGATTGAAATGAACTCACGAGCGTATAGGATGCCATATACGACAGACATATACACAGTGACGAGAGCGAGAATAGGTTCGTTCGCCAACATCACCCAGGGACGAACGACCGTACGGGTAAAGAGTCCACGAGCCGACGAGTCCAGTTTCTCGTGGTCAGATATCATATTTCCATTATTGACGGGATCCTCTCTCCGGAGACGTTTGGCCTGCCATAAGGGTGACTGCTCAGTTGGGGGTGTTTTTGTTTTCTATCGCGTCGTTTTACATTACCTTGAAGGTGAGGAGGACAGGCCCGTATGTTTCAGGAAGACAAATGATGGCGTAAAAGGTGCAAGTTCCTGCGAATATCATCATAATCCAGTATATCCACTGCCATCCCAAGTGACTATCTGCGACACTGGGGGGAGGGGGGGAGGAGAGCATAAAAATCTGTATCGGCGAGTGGGAAAGCAACAAAACTCACAATCCCCCGATCAGAGGTCCAAGACAAGGGCCCAAGAATACACAGCCGCCGAACAGAGTAACAGCATAACCGCGCCCCGCTGCATTCCATACGTCCGCAAGAACACCTGACAGGCTGCTTTGAGAGCCAGATCGGAGAAGAAAGAAAAAAAGAGAGAAGTTGCATTACCTCCACTAATCACCAACGGCGATGAGGCAAATACTCCTGATAAGAACCGTACGATGAGGACGGTTTGAATGTTGGTAGCGAGGGCTTGACCGATGAATAGAATTGTGTAGATGCTCATGCTGTATATAAGGATACTGCGTCTGCCGATGATCTCGCTACCAGAGCCCCATAGGAAAGGCTAGAAAAAAAAACATTTAGACGATATTAGAAGAATCAATGTGTGTATGATTACACGCACCCCAAGAACATATCCGAACAAAAAGAGAGTGGTGATCAAATCCGCTACTTCCGAGCCAATCCCAAATCTCGCCTTCAATTTGAGAACAGTAAGAACGGGGGCAGAGGATGCGAATGTACTTGATTGTTTTTTCATAAGAATCTTTTTTTCTTTCTTTGATTGACATGGGAAAAAAAAAACAAAACGTACACGTTGATCGTCAAAGCACACACTACGCCGGTGATGTTGATCTTTTTACCAACGGAAAAGTTTTTGGGATTCTCGGGGTCGTCAGGACCATCCCAAGATACAGTGACAGGTTCATCTTTGACTGGAGCTGCAATTTCCTGAACTACAGTTTCCGTAGTCTTCTTTTCGTCTTTGACATTACGCATCTCTATTGCCTGTCCGGGTATTGTACTGGTGGCCATATTGATTTGAGCCTGGGAGGGGGGGGACGGGGGGGGGGGACGACAAGCGGAGAGAATCAAGGACGGCGTTAAGAAAAGCCATGATGGCTGTTCTTTTGTAGTAGACAGTGTGATCACTTTGTCAGTGTGCATTACCTGCCGTGACCGAGCGCAGATATTAGAGCGCCACCGAAAGTTGGTAATGTATTCAGTTTCTTGTGACGATCAATTTAGTTTTGTCAATCAACTTACTCGCTCATCGCCGATTTCGTCTTGGCCGGTCTTCAATGCAACGAGAAAATCAAAGGAAAATCACTGGAAATTTACTGAGCCCTGTAGTCTGCTAGATACGAGCACAGGTTGAACAAGGCTGGGTTATAATAATAATAATACACGGCGCTGCAGTGAGGCGAAGTAAATGAGTTCCGAAAAAAATCGGAACTTACGAATAACACGACCGCTACGAAATCGGAGACACCGTAATAACCTCGGGCCTTCGACAAACCAACGAAACGTTGACTTTCAAGTATCTGGACCATTCAACCGTATCAGAGATGTCGATGGACCTTCATCGGTTACGGTAATCAGTGCTCTGAGTCTCACATTCAATCACTGAATAAAAAAATCAACTTTTTAAACAGATCCTGATTCTTCCACTTTCCTTCTCCATTGAAGCTCATCGACGAGGTAATCTGTGGCACAGGTTGAAGCACTCAATGACTCCGTAATAATAATGATGATGATAATAATGATACACAGCGCTGCAGACGCAGTGGTCCCATAAAAAGTCCTCTCCATGGTAGACTACGCTAGCAGAACGTAACACAAAATGAAAAGGTCAGTCCTCAACCACAGAATCATCCTCAATAACCACAGCATCCTCTCTCCACACCGCGACACTGTCCGTAACAAATTTTGCCATTCGCTCAACCTGATCCCAGGAGAAAATTAGGGCCTTCAACGGCTCGAAAAGCGAAACTGTCAGTGGGTGAGGCCGTGAGCGCGAAGGGAGCTGAAATGGGGAGAAAGATGTTTCTGATGACGACGAACGGCGGGCAAGCTCAATGATACATAGGATAAGCGCCCGTCCCGATCGGCGGTTTCGGGAGATGAGTCAGATTAGCGCCCAATCTCACAGCTCTTCTCTAGACCACGACCACGACGACGAAGAAGGGAGGATCCTTTGACCTCTTCTCCGGCTTTCCCCTTAATCTGCCAAGGTTTTCCATCACCGATTCATCTCATAACCCTCCAGGATGTCTTATTCCCTCTCTCTCTCATTTTAGCTCTATCACCTGGAACCCTAGCCGCGCACCGCTCAGAACATTAAGCAACGTTCCAGGAAATGCCAGCGGTTGTTGTATACGTTGTTGCTGTAGTGGGTACTGTGGCTGCAGGTATTGCTTTCAAAGAGGTAAAGTCGACCGATTCTTTCGTTATTGGCTTTTTTGCCTCTATTCGGTTCTGTCCATCCCTCGTCCCATGACCCTCATACCTTGTCTGCAAGTCCACGTCGCTTGTACCCTTATCAATGGCTATTTCCTATATGTACGTGTGTACGTGGTTTGCGGGCACGTTCTGACGGGCAATATGAAATACATATATTCGCATCCGCATGCCCCAGTTTCTGGCTGTTGAACAGCCATCGGTTCTGTCTATCCATTCCTTTTTTATATATTTTATTCATCAAGGATTATCTGACTCGTTGGCGCTGTTTAACAGTTTGTCTATGATCCTCACATTGCCCCGAAATTCGATCAATGGCGCCAAGAATTCGCTGCGAGAAGGGAAGCAAGGAGAAGAAGACGAGCTCCGGTTCCGGTATCTTCGAATTCAATGGTCGAAAGGACGAATGATGGTAATCGCAGCGATACAAACTCGGACGGTGATGATACGAACCCCATGGTCGGACAGGATTATGAAATGGAGACATTGAATCGGCTCGGTTTGAGTGGAGTGGACGCGGGTACTAGCAATGATGACGCTGCATCCGTTCTGCAATGGCGGAGCGGGGTCGAGTCTGCTACTTTGAGGAATAGGAAGATAAAGACCAGGGTAAGTGCTAATCTCTCCGCCGTGAACGAGGTTCTAATCGGTGCCCATGGGTCGAATTGTAGTCCAATACAACCAGATCTTCGTCCTCTACTGCGCAACCCCACGGGTCTATGCTACGGCCTCAGCGTGCAGCTCATGCACCAGCGTTCTCGCCGCTCATGCCGATGAACATGCACATTCTCACCGACACCGAGACTGAGACTGAAACTGAAACTGAAACCGAGATGGATAATCTAACCGACCATGAAAACGACTCTCTCGCTGCATCTTCTACTACACATCTATACAACCCCAATCTCGACCCCGGACTGTCATCGCTATCCTCCTTCGATGGGTTGAATAACCTCGCAACTCCGACAGCTACCAATCCTTTTGCTGATCCTGCTCAATCGTATTCGCAGCTCATTCCTCATCCTACCTCTCCCTCAGCATCATCAACCTTCCAATCTCCTTCCCTCATCCCGTCTTTATCGCTTTCCCATCCTGTTCCTCGGGCGGACATCGAAGATAACGTGGAACTGCTCGACTATGTGTCCAGCACAAGCGGAGTTGGAAGCGGGCGCACTTCGAGAGTTATATCGCCCATCCCATCCGAGTCAGCGGCTTCGGACATCTTGTCCATATCGTCATTCTCATACCCCGAATCTGTGTCTGCTGCTTCAGCAGCATCTAGGTCATCGGGCTTGTCGTTTGAGGCGTTGGGCTCTCCGCCGGTGTTTGAATCGCAGTTGAGAGGTATTCCACCTGCTCCTGCTGTTCCTTCGCATCCCAGGAAGATGTCAAGTTTAGGCGAGGGAAGGTCAGGTTTGACTACGAGTACGACGATGTCTACTCCTTTACCTGTATCTCCCAGTCAATCTCAGACGTCTGGGTATCTATCTCGGGACCAGGTTCAACAGCTCATTGATTTGTCCGCTTCTGGCTGGAGCTCGCAGTCGGGTGCCTCAGCTTCAGCGTCGACTTTAGCCCCTGCCCCTGCCCATGTTCAAGCTCACGCTCCTTCTCCTCCTCTCGTTCAGTCGACTAGAAATCCAGTGTCCCAAATTAACACTAGTACACTCAAGACCTTATTGGTACCTTCACCTTTACCAGCTCGCAGTCATCAATTGTCCCAAATCAACACTACTGCACTCAAGACCCCATTGGTACCTTCACCTTTACCAGCTCGCAGTCGTGCGATGGAAGAAACGTCGAGAGGGACACGAAATCGGAACTTGGAAGCTTCAATAACATCCATTGCTTCCGGTACTTCTTCCTATGCGTCTTTCCCACCATCTCCATCCACGACTTCGAGGTCGTCGGCCTCTCTGGAACTCTCTAGTTCACCTCCGTTGTCACCTACTCGAAGCGCGAGGTATTTCTCACCTTTTGTGTCTGCGACGAATTCGCCTGCTTTGGGTGCTGCTGCTGCTGTTCCTCAATCGCAGTCGCAGTCGCAAGCCCAATACAATACTGCGAGTCCGAATCTGGTCATCACCAACACCAACAACGCTACTACCTCCCCCACCTCTTTATCACCCCGAAACTCGTATCACAACTCTCCTCGGCGCGTTGCTTTAGGGAACAAGTTGCATTCTGATTCGGAAGAGTATGAAGAATTTGATATCCCGTCCGAGTCGTCGGTGTCGGACGTTTCTTCTTCGGTTTCGGGGATGGATCAGGATGAGGAAGAAGAAGAAGATTCGTATCTTCGTGTTCATGCTAGACGGATTGGAAGTGGAAGTGGCGAGAACGCAGGAGGAAGGAGAGCAGGTGGTCTTGGTGCTGGATCTAGTGGACAACAAGGATACGCAGGTGGATCTGGGATACTTTCTGGACGTGGTTCGGGAAGAGGTCAGGGAACGGGGGATAGTGAGAGTGGAAGCGACTTTAGCCTTGTGTGAAGAAAGGGGGGTTTGGAACGTTGGACGGGTACGGGTACGGATACGGATACGGATACGGATGCGAGTCATTGAGCTTTTTAGGGGAATGGGACAGTGTTACAGAAACTCATCGCATAGCGAAGGAGGTTGGGAGCAAGGGGGTGGGGGGGGAGGTAACGATCATTGGCATGCGAAGCCGAAGCGTGCTGCTGCGCTTTACTTCGTTTCTCGTAGATCTGTTTGTGTGCTTATATTCTTTTTTTCACTTACGGTTGTTTTTTTTTCTTTTTCTTTTTCTTTTTTTAATCTTTTTTTTTTCTTCTTTTCTTTTCTTGTACAAGTATACACGGCGGCGACGGAAGAAATCCCCATCTGTTTGTTACGAGCATTGGCAGGCGGGGGGGGCGGTCACTTATATTATTCGAAGAAAAAAATGATGCTTTCATTTCCAAGTTTTTACGCCCAGGCCCACGCCCAGTGGGTTTGTAGGGAGAAAGCCTTTTCATTCACGCGAGCTAGCTACCTCAGGACAACTGATTGGTTTAACCGTCAAGCTGTGGAGATAGATGAATGGCCGACCAGTAGAGTCTCAGAACCTATACACCAGTACGTTATACTGGCACGCTCTCCCTCACTTACGTCTTTCAACCTTAAGTTTCGGGCCTCGAGGTTCCCGTTCTAGGCTTTTTTCCCTTGTTGAACCCCCCCCCCCCAAAAAAAGCTGTCAAAGGGGTACGGTATATAAACAAACACCTGCAAACTGAAAGCCCATTTATGTAAATAAGCTCGCCTCGTTTTTATTCTACTTAAAGGAGCAAAAAGCCGCATCTACGCCTCTAGATCTTTCTTCCTTTCTCTATCTCTGTCTCTTTCTCTTTCTCTTTCCCTGTCTCTTTCTCTCTTCTTCATCCTCAAACTTCATCCTCCAAATGCCATCAGTTTTGAAAGCCGGCTACTGTGGAAAGTGCAACTGTGTTCAGAATGGAGAAAACTTGAAGCGATGTTCGGGGGTAAGTGTGTGTGTTTGTGTGTGTGTGTCTTGAACGTCTATACATCAAATCTTGTTCTCTATTTTTTTTAGTGTCAACGAGTATGGTACTGCAGTAGAGAGTGTCAGAAGGCTCATTGGTACGAAAAAAAACGGAACTTTTTTGTTTTTTTCTTCTAATTTTACAAAAAAAAAAAAAAAAAATTTACTTACCGTCAACTCATATCGGTCGGGAATAACCCATTTTGTATTTTAGGCCTGAACACAAGCCAATCTGCGAAGAGCTAAGGAGGGCTAACAATGGCAACATGCTCAATAAACCAAATCCAGTACTGAGACTGGTACGAGGCGTTACGATGAACGAAGACCTTTTGAAAGCGATCGAATTCATCCTCATCTCCAATCTCAATCTCGCCAACGGGGACCTCAGCCTCGCCAGAAAATCTTCTGTCAATATCTGGGCTAGAGTCGTCCCCGTTGAAGGACACACAGCGAAGGACGGTAAACAGAAGATGGCGCTGCAGATAGTCAGTACTCAGACTATACCGTTTATCGAGCAGCACCATCGTGAGATGCTCATGAGGGAGAAAAGCGAGATGTCGAGGAAGGGAATGGAAGTCGACCAAATGATCTCTGCTAATTTCATTTGGGTACCTGTGGGCGATCCGACTTCGTTAAACTACAACGCGAGATGGATTACTCCTGAGAAGATCGCGGCGTTCAAGGAGTTTCGTCTGGCTCGAATTAGAGATGGGACGATACGAGCAGGTGATAGATCAGCTGAACCGTTTATCAAGTGAGTGGCTTTTGGAACTCTCTCTCTCCCTCTCCCTCTCTCTCTCTCTATGGGTACTGCAACACAAATCTGATTGCAATCCTTCACTATGTAAAAAAAAAGACATGCGAACGAACAGTTTTTGTCCCGCAAGTACAAAGATGTAGCTAGAACGGCAAGTCTACTCTTTTTTTTTCTGCTCTTTTCGAAGAAATTCGTTCGTTCATCCGAGTCCCCGGTCATTAGGACGTAGATCTAGCCGATTTCGAAGCTACGCTGAAGCGGTCGCAGAATGCCAGTGGCGATTCAGTTTCTGGAAAATTGCAGAAAATGTTCCTATAACCATTGAATGGGATTGACAATGGTCTGTCGATCCACGAGTCTATAAGTGTATGTTTTTTTTTGGGTGCCGTAGGCAGTGTTAGCTGCAGTTTTCTTGATCCGTAGGTGGTTGTCTAGACGTGATGTTATTCTATGAAAAGAATCCCCGACTGCCACTGCATGTAACTAGTATTATGTACAATTTCTGTACTTATATTGTTTGTATTTAGACCTTTTTCTTTCTGCTCTTTTTATCGCTTTAAGGAAATAGCGGTAGAGTCCTCAGCTTAAAGCTCAACTATTCTCCCTGAATGGTTCGAACAACCCTTGCCGGTTGAAAAAAGAAAACAGCAGCAATTTTGTAAGCGCTCGATGCTGTACTTTCGAGCTGTTCATCATCCAGAGATGCAGAACTGCGATTTTTATCAGGTCGTAGCATTCGACGCTTTCCAAACGAGATACTGCTTCATATCTTTTACGCTCTGTTGCGCAGAAAACGATCTTGCCATTACGGAGAGCCCTTGGGGGTAGTGATGTTCGGGCCCGGGCTGGGCCTAAAGCCCGGAGGTTGGGCCGAGCTGCACCGGGCTTGGGCTTGACAAAATCAAGGCCCGAGCCCAAAGCCTCAGCCCGGGCTTTTTACGTAATATAACAACCTAAGATCCTGAGTTGTTGTTAGTAAGAAAAAAGCACCTACGATGTACCATGAATACTATAGTGCATTGACATAAAGTCAAGGCCCGAGCCTAAGCCCAAGAAAGCCCATCTTCTGGGCTTCTTGGGCCGGGCTTGGGCCGGCCTGCACAGGTTTCTGGGCTTTGGCCTGAGCCCGAACATCACTACTTGGGGGACAGAGACGGGACAGGAAATGCGCGCTCGCCATTAGTCGAGTATGTGCTCTCTGGGGGCGTCTTGCTCTCTCGCACTCCCGGCTGTGGTCGAGTTTTGCAGTGCATCTGCGAAATTTCTACGATTCAACGCGGGGCAAGAGCGGGCTACAGATTTTTGAGGAAATCGCAGCTCTCGTCTTGCTCTATTTGAAGCGATCTAAAGACCTCCCTCTTACTCTGGACATCTCCACCGACGAGGAGACTGTAAACAACTGGTTACCAATCAGCGAGCACCCGGCGTTACTACCGATCATTGAAGCATCGAGGCGATGGAAACATCTCACGTGCCAGGGAAAAAAGTTTTCTTGCGA
The DNA here is from genome assembly GCA_013368555.1 of Collybiopsis confluens. Taxonomy (NCBI): domain Eukaryota; kingdom Fungi; phylum Basidiomycota; class Agaricomycetes; order Agaricales; family Omphalotaceae; genus Collybiopsis; species Collybiopsis confluens. Next base: position 2,630 of record JAACJN010000105.1, on the reverse strand, counting down.
TATTCTCGCTAGGCTCGAGGGAATGGAACTTCCCATGTTGGAGTCTGTGACGTTCATCGGTAATACAGACGATAGAGATGCAATCCCAAATACCCGCATGTTCAGGTTGGCACCCAGAACTCTTCGTGATAACATCATGGACGGCTTCACTACCTGGAGCTCCCTCACCGATCTTAAATGTGATCTTAGCGGCTGATTGTGGGTTGTTCTTGATTACTGCTCAAGTCTTACTCAGAGGCATCTCCCGATTTTATCCAAGGATTAGAGGAAAATCAAGTCGACACCCATCAGTCCTCCAGCGCGAGATGGCTGGTGCGTTACCAAGCGCTTATAATGCGTTACTTCCGATCGAGTCTGCAGGAATGAGGATCGTTGTGGCATATCATGTCTACGAAGGAACTAGACATATCTTCTAAGTACTATGTAGTGATCGCATTCTACAAAATTATTACCCAAAGTACTTCGTATTTTTGTTCATTTGATTTCGATTCGTATGCGATACAGGATGCGAGAGTCCAGATGTCAGATTGTAAAATCCAGCTCAACTCCATTTTAGCTCAACGTGACCGGTTTCTCATCGCGGTTGGGAGCAAGCCGCAAAAAAGCCACCTTAAACCGCGATGTATATATTCAATAACCGGATTAAATAATAATAATAATTCTTGAAGCCTCAACGACCCAATGTCGTTCGGGCTTTAAGAGCGGATAGAGGAAGGTGATTGAGGCTTGCGCCTCGCCGAGACAGGCTCCCGACCTGCTGCCGGCGCGAAAGCCCTGATCGCAGTCACTCTCCTTGTCCACTCACCCCAGAGCTTCAATTAGGGTTGTGTAACAGATCGAGTGTGTGCAGACCGTGATCAGGGCTTGGGAATCTAATGGGTTTTGTAATGGGCGTTTAGTAAGGTCGGGGGGACCCTTACTAATTACCGCATTACGTGGCTATCCATGCTCCTATGGGTAAGGCTCATGGATCCTATCAGGGCCTGGACAGTGAGTCAAGGTCCAGCATTCCTTTGAAGAGTCCTGCTGGATTGTGTCTCGTCAACGCCAGAGCAATGGCCCTTGAATACACCTCCGCTAATAACCAAAGTCGTTAGCGGATGTCTTCGGCAGTGCGGTCGCCACTTAGTATACGTAGGTATATGAATCGACCCGATCAACCTGAAAACAGTTGTGGACAGTTCACGGTGAGCAAAAAAGGGGTACAATGGTACAACAATTTTTTTTTGTCGATCGCTCTTATTCAGAGGGCGGCAAACACAAAATCGTTCCACAGAGGCTGACTTGAACGCTTCAGCAATGCTAACAAGTGCGAACAGGAATCATGTCATTGTAATCAGGAATCTAAATCTTGGAAAATGGAAGTTCTGGGCACACTATAATGATAATGACAGTACAGGAAAATAACGGTCATAGAATGTGTTGGTGGACTCGACGACAGTCGAGTAGATCCTGCATAAATCAAGTTTGCTAACAGCGCATGAATGTTTTCTTTACCGTCTCCCGTAGGTGTCGAAGACTTTGGGGTAGAACCCGGAGAGATATAGTTCAATACACAAGCCTCCCCGTCCCGCACTGCCAGAAGATTCTTGACAACCGGACGCCATTGAGTAAGAGGAGTAAGAGGGAGCGGGAGAAGGAGAGTGGTAACTCTCCAAAGCGGAGGGTGAGGAAGATAAGAGTCTGTCGAAAATAAATTTGAGAGTGCATTGGCGGAAAGCATCCGAGTCCGGTGAGCTCGACGGGACAGAAGAATCAGTGTCAAAAAAGCATTCGAAGATTCTTGACCTCGACGAAAATGGTCATATTGTAAGACTTGCGCATTGGGATCTTCATCTTCCATCAATTCGGAGGCAGCCGGGTTGCAGTCATTGAGCACATCAAGCATATCAAGCTGTACAGAGGTGATGTTGTACGCGAAGATCGGGCATAAACCCGCCTGAGAAGATATCTAGTCAAAGCACCTTTGACACTGCTGTTGATAGCTTCCTCCGAGAGGGTCGGCGCAAGCAATAGACGCGGTATTGAATCCTACTCACCATGGCTCAACCTGCTACCTAGGACTGATTGACCGGCAGCAAATCAGCAGTAGAAAACGGATTGAAAAATGCCAAGTAGACACTCGCTCCATTGCACGCCTACGTTTCACGAACTTTTGCCTCACTGTCATAACCCCTTCCACACCTTTTTACGAGGCCAAGGAAAAAATAAACTTGTGGGCAGTTGTACATGAAGTGACATAAAAGTTGAGGCAGAGTACGATTAAAAGTCACATCTGAAACCGTAAATTTGCGCCTGCCGGTCACCGGCTCCGAACTTCTTCGAGTCCTTCCACACCTTTTTACGAGGCCAAGGAAAAAATAACCTTGTGGACAGTTGTACATGAAGTGACATAAAAGTTGAGGCAGAGTACGATTAAAATCCCCCATGCCAGACGGTTCCTCCGAGGTCAGGCTCACGCCAGGTCAGCGAAGGAAATAGTGTTATGGGTCAAATCATGTTGAACATATCGACCCTGAAACCAAGTCTGTCCAATCGACCATTGTCCCTCGAACATGGTTGAAGTCCCGAGAATGTTTGCGGTACACACTTTTCCATCAACAGTCCGATTCAAGACGTTCGCATCGATG